>JZKD02S2174534.1:0-11884 GCA_000966675.3 Picea glauca
AGAGAAATTATTTTATAATTTCACTCATAATGCCCCCCCCTCGCACCCTCTCCCACCCTCTATAGTATAGAGGGTGGGAGGGGGAGGCATTATGAGAGAAATTATATTATAATTTCTCTCATAATGCCCCCCGCTCCCACCCTCTATAAACAAGCACAATTAACTATGTGATTAAAAATACAATTTTATACGTTTGTAAATTTTGTTTTATTAATTGTTATATTAGTTTTTGTCCCAATATGGCAGTTTGTCTTTGTTGATCTTGTTTGGATATATAAACAAGCATAATTAACCATGTGATTAAAAATACAATTTTATATGTTTACACTTTTTTTTTTCGGTTTGGTCTTTATGTGACTATACACATATATAGGAGGATGGATCTTTTTCATTGAAAATTATATGTTGTCAAAAGTTTTTGAAGATGTAATATTAGTTTTGGGACCATGTATAATTTGTTTTCAGTAAATTCAAGAGTATATCATATTTTTTCAAGGGATACTAAAGAATACTTTTACCCAAAAATATTTTTATTAAATATCTTAGTATTCATTTTTACATTTTTCATATTCCTTTTTTCCCTTAATATGTTGGTCTTAACAGTTGTCATATTTGTCTTGTATTTAATTTAAAACATATTTTTTTAAATTGTAACTGAAATTTATATTATATAAGGGGTTTTGTTGTGACAAACAACAGAGTAAAAAAATTGTACAAAAAATCCAGTCATGGCCTAAAGAGTCATCTACAACTGGTAGGGAGTAGCATATTAACAACTTTCTAGAAGAATTCAAAACAACTTGACTACAAATTATTTTGGCATATTGTCCTAATAAAAAAATGACTTTGAAAAACATTAATTATGAAGAGACTCATTATCAAGTGGCTCGTGAGCTTCATCATGCATTGGTGAATTCCTTTCCATTTCCATCGACACAAATTCACTACCATCTTGATCCGCCTCTGTGATTTTATGATGAGAAGATGCTGAAGTTTGATTGAAGGACGCAAATTGAGCACGTTGGGGTAGTACTAGCGACCTCAAGTAGTACTAGCCTGCTCCAAATTCCCAAGCTTAACCAAGACCTATTGAAGAAGGTCACTATTGGTTGCAATCATTTCCTCATGATGCTTAAGGAAACACTTGAATTCATTCCAATTGGGCTCCATATCTATGATACAAGAACCCCCTAAAAGGGACACTAAACACCATCACCAGTGCTATCCGGAACAGAAAGAGGGTAAGGAGAAAGTTATTCAAAACATCAGACAAACCCTCTACCCAAGAGAGATAAAAAAAAAAGAGGAGAAGTTCCCACCATAACCATATGAATCCCCCAAGATAGACACATTGCTAGCTACCAGAGAGTTAGAAATAATATGAACAGAACCTAGGGAGTTAATAGAAAAAAAGCCACCCCGGATGGGGTGACACGCGGCAATGCTTCGCCACATGGCTTAGCATTGAGCCATAGCATAAATGATGATGGCCGCCACCCATCCTCTCCGCATTTACGATGGTAGCCAGCCATTACAACCGCTATACAGAGGAGGGACTCCTCCCTCGCGTGAAATCTCTCGCTCAGACCACACTCAACATGACAGGGTTTATGGATAGCCAGACGAATCCGTCATTTGGTAATTCGAAAATTCGAGTGCCTGGATAGAGCTGGTTCGCTCTCGTTTTGGACCTCCCCGTTGGTTGGGAGCTCTGGTGCAGCTTTGGTTTCTTATCGTCTTGGCTCACTTTCGTTTCGCTGCATTCTCTTTGCATTTTTATCCACCACTCGGCAACAATGACTAGGAAGCGAGGCAGGCCTCGTCGTGGCTCGGCCTGGTACACCCACAAAGAGAAAAGGCAAAGGAGTAAGAACCTGGAGTGCGCTCTGTCGATGACAACTTCCATTCTCCGGAAGAGGGCACGCGCTGACCAATTGGCTCTGCATGCCATTATTGCTGAGACTGGGACATAGTGTAGCAGTCATACCATGGAAATTGAACCTGGAAGCAGTCTGGAGGGAGGCGCCGCAGACGAGTTTCCAACTTGCTATGTTGAAGAAACACCATTCCTGGAGGAATTAGTGACCACCCTGGAACCCCAAGCCATGACGCCAGAATTACAGGATGGTAGTGGTCCTAAAGATGAGACGACATACAAATTCCCTGTGTGTATCATTGAAGAGATACCATGGATGGGTGACTACAGCCCCACCAGCCATGATGAGAAGGCAACAATCGAGGACGAGGCTCGGGACAAGGCTTATGCCGAAGGGAATGTGGATGAGACCAGACCAGGGATGAAGGAGGAAGCGGACGGTGCAGGACTAACTGAGATCGAGGCTAGAGATGGGATGAACGTGGAAGTGGGGAACAAAATCTTCGACGATGTAGGTAATCAGGATTTGCATGGTCCTTTCCTCCGTGGAAAGGATCTGGCTCTGGTGTTCGAACTCCGAGGCCACATGGAAGACCAAGAGCACAAATCCCTTCTCATGGGACAATGTCTGGACTTTCTCCTCGACACATACTCCAACACTCCAACAAAGAGGAAATGTCCATTCTGTGTGCAACCATTCGCCATCCCAACTAGGTCCACGTGGCAGACAGGCAAGGGCGACAAGTCACCGAGTATCTAAGTTCTCCTTTGCTAGTTTGTTTTATGTTTAATCATGTTTTTTCTACATGTAAACTTGACCTATGGCCATCTGTCCTGGTTTCCTTCGGGCAGGACAGAGGGCAAAACAATTTTCCAAACTATGTTGGTTTCTGGTAAAACGACAACATTTTTGGTGGCTCAGAACTATATCTCTGTGTATTTTGTCAATGTTTCTCTGATAACTTAATATAGTAGGTACTATATTTTTTACTTAAAAAAAAATAGAAAAAAAAGATGGAGAAAAAGAACCTGTAGACTAGAGGATGTACCTGGTCCGGAGATAAGATACTATTGGCATTGAATGATGAACCAAAAAACCCATCTGCCAAAATATTCCACATGCTCGATGCCACAAAACGACCATGTCAATGTTTTCCAAAACATAAGCTCACCTTTTTGGCTCCAAGGACCATCTATAATATCAACAAGAGCCAGCCCCCGAGGAAAATTTATTTCACACAATTTGTATTTATTTTTCCCTCTATGCTCGAGGAAAATCAAATACAAAACAAGTGCAAGTGCATGACTTTGAAAATGTCCATCCTTCCACCCATATTGTCACATTAAAAAAAAAGTCATACTATGGTATTGAATGTGTCATTTGGACTCCATTAACAATGATCACACCTTCGTTTAAACCCGACCCTGCTTTGGCCCAATGATCCACCAAGGGGTTTAATTCTCTTTTAATGTGGGTGAGCCTATATAGATCAAATTCCTTGAGGAGAGTTAAGGTTCTTGCAAGGATTTTTTCTAGCACAATGTTCCCCACCACTTGAGTCTTGATGAGAGCCCTTATCACGATCAAAGAATCACCAAGAATGGTGATCCTCCCAATCCCTTGACCACGAGGGATATTGATACCCTTCCATAGTGCATAGGCTTCAACAATATTGTTGGATATATACCTAAACCCCAGTCAAAGTGCTCTATCCAACTTTGTTCTTACATTCCCCGTTGTTCCAAGAATAGATGCTCCATTATTAAACTCTTTAGAAGCAATAGGATAACCTACTAGTGTAGTTCCAACATTCACTGATGTTGCTATTAGTGATGTCTCGATATTTTCAGCTGTTACCAGATATTTAGTTCTATTAATTGGGAATGTTTAAATAAGCTTTGTTCTAGCATTTGTACGTGTTACTATAATCCGTGTTTCCTACTTATAATAAGGGGGGTAATTTAAAAGAGTTCTAATAAGTGTAGGTGGACATCTAGCAGAAATCCAGCCAGCTCAGGAACCACCAAGGAAGGAAATAACACAAGCAAGGAACCTTTNCATCTACAACTGGTAGGGAGTAGCATATTAACAACTTTCTAGAAGAATTCAAAACAACTTGACTACAAATTATTTTGGCATATTGTCCTAATAAAAAAATGACTTTGAAAAACATTAATTATGAAGAGACTCATTATCAAGTGGCTCGTGAGCTTCATCATGCATTGGTGAATTCCTTTCCATTTCCATCGACACAAATTCACTACCATCTTGATCCGCCTCTGTGATTTTATGATGAGAAGATGCTGAAGTTTGATTGAAGGACGCAAATTGAGCACGTTGGGGTAGTACTAGCGACCTCAAGTAGTACTAGCCTGCTCCAAATTCCCAAGCTTAACCAAGACCTATTGAAGAAGGTCACTATTGGTTGCAATCATTTCCTCATGATGCTTAAGGAAACACTTGAATTCATTCCAATTGGGCTCCATATCTATGATACAAGAACCCCCTAAAAGGGACACTAAACACCATCACCAGTGCCATCCGGAATAGAAAGAGGGTAAGGAGAAAGTTATTCAAAACATCAGACAAACCCTCTACCCAAGAGAGATCCAAAAAAAAAGGAGAAGTTCCCACCATAACCATATGAATCCCCCAAGATAGACACATTGCTAGCTACCAGAGAGTTAGAAATAATATGAATAGAACCTAGGGAGTTAATAGAAAAAAAAGCCACCCCGGATGGGGTGACACACGGCAATGCTTCGCCACATGGCTTAGCATTGAGCCATAGCATAAATGATGATGGCCGCCACCCATCCTCTCCGCATTTACGATGGTAGCCAGCCATTACAGCCGCTATACAGAGGAGGGACTCCTCCCTCGCGTGAAAGCTCTCGCTCAGACCACACTCAACATGACAGGGTTTATGGATAGCCAAGCGAATCCGTCATTTGGTAATTCGAAACTTCGAGCGCCTGGATAGAGCTGGTTCGCTCTTGTTTTGGACCTCCCCGTTGGTTGGGAGCTCTGGTGCAGCTCTGGTTTCTTATTGTCTTGGCTCACTTTCGTTTCGCTGCATTCTCTTTGCATTTTTATCCACCACTCGACATCAATGACTAGGAAGCGAGGCAGGCCTCGTCGTGGCTCGGCCTGGTACACCCACCAAGAGAAAAGGCAAAGGAGTAAGAACCTGGAGCGCGCTCTGTCGATGGCAAATTCCATTCTCCGGAAGAGGGCACGCGCTGACCAATTGGCTCTGCATGCCATTATTGCTGAGACTGGGACATAGTGTAGCAGTCATACCATGGCAATTGAACCTGGAAGCAGTCTGGAGGGAGGCGCCGCAGACAAGTTTCCAACTTGCTATGTTGAAGAAACACCATTCCTGGAGGAATTAGTGACCACCCTGGAACCCCAAGCCATGACTCCAGAATTACAGGATGGTAGTGGTCCTAAAGATGAGACGACATACAAATTCCATGTGTGTATCGTTGAAGAGATACCATGGACGGGTGACTACAGCCCCACCAACCATGCTTAGAAGGCAACGATCGAGGACGAGGCTCGGGACAAGGCTTATGCCGAAGGGAATGTGGATGAGACCAGACCAGGGATGAAGGAGGAAGCGACCGGTGCAGGACTGACTGAGATCGAGGCTAGAGCTGGGATGAACGTGGAAGTGGGGAACGAAATCTTCGACGATGTAGGTAATCATGATTTGCATGGTCCTTTCCTTAGTGCAAAGCAGCTGGCTCTGGTGTTCGAACTCCGAGGCCACATGGTAGACCAAGAGCACAAAGCCCTTCTCATGGGACAATGTCTGGACTTTCTCCTTGACGCATACTCCAACACTCCAACAAAGAGGAAATGTCCATTCTGTGTGCAACCATTCGCCATCCCAACTAGGTCCACGTGGCAGACAGGCAAGGGCGACAAGTCACCGGGTATCTAAGTTCTCCTTTGCTAGTTTGTTTTATGTTTAATCATGTTTTTGCTACATGTAAACTTGACCTATGGCCATCTGTCCTAGTTTCCTTCGGGCAGGACAAAGGGCAAAACAGTTTTCCAAACTATGTTGGTTTCTGGTAAAACGACAACATTTTTGGTGGCTCAGAACTATATCTCTGTGTATTTTGTCAATGTTTCTTTGATAACTTAATATAGTAGGTACTATCTTTTTTACTTAAAAAAAAAAATAGAAAAAAAAAGCTGGAGAAAAAGAACCTGTAGACTAGAGGATGTACCTGGTCCGGAGATAAGATACTATTGGCATTGAATGATGAACCAAAAAACCCATCTGCCAAAATATTCCACATGCTCGACGCCACAAAACGACCATGTCAATGTTTTCCAAAACATAAGCTCACCTTTTTGGCTCCAAGGACCATCTATAATATCAACAAGAGCCAGCCCCCGAGGAAAATTTATTTCACACAATTTGTATTTATTTTTCCCTCTATGCTCGAGGAAAATCAAATACAAAACAAGTGCAAGTGCATGACTTTGAAAATGTCCATCCTTCCACCCATATTGTCACATTAAAAAAAAAGTCATACTATGGTATTGAATGTGTCATTTGGACTCCATTAACAATGATCACACCTTCGTTTAAACCCGACCCTGCTTTGGCCCAATGATCCACCAAGGGGTTTAATTCTCTTTTAATGTGGGTGAGCCTATATAGATCAAATTCCTTGAGGAGAGTTAAGGTTCTTGCAAGGATTTTTTCTAGCACAATGTTCCCCACCACTTGAGTCTTGATGAGAGCCCTTATCACGATCAAAGAATCACCAAGAATGGTGATCCTCCCAATCCCTTGACCACGAGGGATATTGATACCCTTCCATAGTGCATAGGCTTCAACAATATTGTTGGATATATACCTAAACCCCAGTCAAAGTGCTCTATCCAACTTTGTTCTTACATTCCCCGTTGTTCCAAGAATAGATGCTCCATTATTAAACTCTTTAGAAGCAATAGGATAACCTACTAGTGTAGTTCCAACATTCACTGATGTTGCTATTAGTGATGTCTCGATATTTTCAGCTGTTACCAGATATTTAGTTCTATTAATTGGGAATGTTTAAATAAGCTTTGTTCTAGCATTTGTACGTGTTACTATAATCCGTGTTTCCTACTTATAATAAGGGGGGTAATTTAAAAGAGTTCTAATAAGTGTAGGTGGACATCTAGCAGAAATCCAGCCAGCTCAGGAACCACCAAGGAAGGAAATAACACAAGCAAGGAACCTTTCAGCAGGAAGCAGTCAGTCAGCAGTCAATTGTCACCCAACCAGACAGGTCAGTCGCTTGGGAGCCAGTCTTAGTCAAAATGAGCAATAATATAACCTCCAAGATCAGAAATACATGTATGTACAAGTATTTTTTTTTACATATAAACAATCCACTTCTCTTCGAGTTTTGTGCAAGATTAGGTATAGATATAGGTTAATCCATAAGTTAATAGGATTAAGACCTCTCTATAGAGTTTTGAAAGTCTACAAATTTTGTGTAGGATGATTACCATTATCTTTTAATTTGTTATTATTAATATGTAATACTCTTTTAAAATACCTTTTCTAAATCTATTTTACGTTTACATTTGGAAATTTTGTTTTATTAATTGTTATATTATTTTTTTGGGATATCATATATTGGGAGGTAGTTTGTCTTTGTTGATCTTGTTTGCATATATAAATAAGCACAATTAACTATGTGATTAAATATACAATTTACNGCCACAAAACGACCATGTCAATGTTTTCCAAAACATAAGCTCACCTTTTTGGCTCCAAGGACCATCTATAATATCAACAAGAGCCAGCCCCCGAGGAAAATTTATTTCACACAATTTGTATTTATTTTTCCCTCTATGCTCGAGGAAAATCAAATACAAAACAAGTGCAAGTGCATGACTTTGAAAATGTCCATCCTTCCACCCATATTGTCACATTAAAAAAAAAGTCATACTATGGTATTGAATGTGTCATTTGGACTCCATTAACAATGATCACACCTTCGTTTAAACCCGACCCTGCTTTGGCCCAATGATCCACCAAGGGGTTTAATTCTCTTTTAATGTGGGTGAGCCTATATAGATCAAATTCCTTGAGGAGAGTTAAGGTTCTTGCAAGGATTTTTTCTAGCACAATGTTCCCCACCACTTGAGTCTTGATGAGAGCCCTTATCACGATCAAAGAATCACCAAGAATGGTGATCCTCCCAATCCCTTGACCACGAGGGATATTGATACCCTTCCATAGTGCATAGGCTTCAACAATATTGTTGGATATATACCTAAACCCCAGTCAAAGTGCTCTATCCAACTTTGTTCTTACATTCCCCGTTGTTCCAAGAATAGATGCTCCATTATTAAACTCTTTAGAAGCAATAGGATAACCTACTAGTGTAGTTCCAACATTCACTGATGTTGCTATTAGTGATGTCTCGATATTTTCAGCTGTTACCAGATATTTAGTTCTATTAATTGGGAATGTTTAAATAAGCTTTGTTCTAGCATTTGTACGTGTTACTATAATCCGTGTTTCCTACTTATAATAAGGGGGGTAATTTAAAAGAGTTCTAATAAGTGTAGGTGGACATCTAGCAGAAATCCAGCCAGCTCAGGAACCACCAAGGAAGGAAATAACACAAGCAAGGAACCTTTTAGCAGGAAGCAGTCAGTCATCAGTCAATTGTCACCCAACCAGACAGGTCAGTCGCTTGGGAGCCAGTCTTAGTCAAAATGAGCAATAATATAACCTCCAAGATCACAAATACATGTATGTACAAGTATTTTTTTTTACATATAAACAATCCATTTCTCTTCGAGTTTTTTGCAAGATTAGGTACATATATAGGTTAATCCATAAGTTAATAGGATTAAGACCTCTCTATAGAGTTTTGAAAGTCTACAAATTTTGTGTAGGATGATTACCATTATCTTTTAATTTGTTATTATTAATTTGTAATACTCTTTTAAAATACCTTTTCTAAATCTATTTTACGTTTATGTTTGGAAATTTTGTTTTATTAATTGTTATATTATTTTTTTGGGATATCATATATTGGGAGGTAGTTTGTCTTTGTTGATCTTCTTTGCATATATAAATAAGCACAATTAACTATGTGATTAAATATACAATTTACATTTTTTTTTTTTGGTTTTGGTTTGGTGTTTATGTGACTATACACATTTATAAGAGGATGAATCTTTTTATGGAAGATTATATGTTGTGAAAAGTTTTTAAAGATGTAATATTAGTTTTGGGATTATGTATAATTTTTTTTTAGTAAATTCAAGAGTATATCATATTTGTTCATGAGATATTAAAGAATACTTTTATCTAAAAATATTTTCATTAAATATCTTAGGTATTCATTTTTACATTTTTTATATTATTTTTTATTTCTTAATATTTTGGGCTCAATAGTTGTCATATTTGTTTTGTATTTAATTTAAAACATGTTTTTTTAAACTATAACTTAAATTTATATTATATAAGGAGCTTTGCCGTGACAAACAACAAAGTAAAAAAATTGTACAAAAAATTGACTCATGGCCTAAAGAGTCATCTGCAACCGGTAGGGAGTAGCATATTAACAACTTTCTAAAATAATTCCAAACAGCTTGACTACAAACTACTTTGACATATTGTCCTAATAGAAAAATGACTTTGAAAAACATCAATTATGAAGAGACTCATTATCAAGTGGCTCGTGAGCTTCATCATGCATTGGTGAATTCCTTTCCATTTTCATCAACATGATTTCACTACCATCCTTATCCGCCTCTGTGAGTTCATGATGAGAAGCTACTGAAGTTTGATTGAAGGAGGCAAATTGAGCATGTTGGGATAGTACCATCGACCTCAAGTATTGACTTTCATCTTCCATATTAACAAATTCCCGCTCCAAATTCCCAAGCTTAACCAAGACCTATTGAAGAAGGTCACTATTGACTGTAATCAGTTCCTCATGATGCTTAAGGATACACTTCAATTCATTCCAATTGGGCTCCATATCTATGATACAAGAACCCCTTAAAAGTCCTGAACACCAAATACCATCACTAGTGTTGTCTGAAACAAAAAGAGGGTAAGGAACAAGTTCTTCAAAACATCAGACAAAACCTCTATCCAAGAGAGATCCAAAAACAAAGGAGAAGTTCACACCATAACCATATGAATCCCCCGAGATAGACACATTGCTAGCTACCAGATAGTTATAAATAATATGAACAAAACCTAGGGAGTTAATAGAAAAAAAGACTGCAGAAAAAGAACCTAGAGACGAGAGGATGTACCTAGTCTAGAGATACGAGACTATTGGCATTGAATCTGAACCAAAAAACCCATCTTCCAAAAGATTCCACGTGCTCGATGCCACAAAACGACCCTGTCAATGTTTTCCAAAACACAAGCTCACCGTTTTGGCTCTAAGGACCATCTATAATCTCAACAAGAGCCATCCCCCAAGGAAAATCTATTTCACACAATCTGTATTTATTTCTCCCTCTGTGCTTGAGGCAAATCAAATACAAAACCGGATCAAGTGCATGAATTTGAAACTGTCCATCCTGCCACCCATCTTGTCACATTAAAAAACAAGTCATACTATGGTATTGAATGTGTCATTTGGACTCCATTAACAATTATCACACCTTCGTTTAAACCCGACCTTGCTTTGGCCCAATGATCCACCAAGGGGTTTAATTCTCTTTTAATGTGGGTGAGCCTATATAGATCAAATTTCTTGAGGAGAGTTAAGGTTCTTGCAAGGATGTTTTCTATCACATTGTTCCCCACCACTTGACCCTTGATGAAAGCCCTTATCACGATCAAAGAATCACCAAGAATGGTGATCCTCCCAATCCCTCGATCACGAGCGATATTGATACCCTTCCATAGTGCATAGGCTTCAACAATATTGTTGGATACTTTACCTAAACCCCAAGCAAAATGAGCAACAATATGACCTCCGAGATCACAAATAATCCCCTGGCACTTGCTGCTCCTTTTAAAACATATTTTTGTAACCAACTATTTTAAATATATATAACAACAATATACCTTTCTTTTTTTCAACGGCTTCTTCTCCCTTCCAAATTGTTGAACTTCCTCTACCTTCCAAACCCCTACCCCTAATGCATATGCTAGTGATTTCTTTTCCTTCTAAACTTTTATTGCATATGCTAAGGCCTTCCCATAATATCTATATGCGTGAATAAACTAAAAAATGCACACTTGACCCTTTAATACTAACAAATACATTAGTTTTTCATTTAACTGTTTTAAAACCTCCAATATAAATAAATATATTAAATTACTTCCTAATTAATTATTGAACCTTTACTTTTTAACCCAAAAACTCTTCAATGTTAAAAAGAGGAGGGAGATCATTAGACCACCTTCACCACCCATGGATATTACGAATATTTTAATATAAAGCTCTTACTCATCTTCTCCACAAATTGGAAGAGTTATGGTGGAATCATACTAAGAGTGAAATTGCAATTTAGGTTTTTCTACTAAGATACAACTCTCAAATATAGAGGAAATTAAAGCAAATTACTTTCCTTTATAGTGAAACTGTAATTTAGGTTATTTTTATTAAAATACAATCCAAATATAGAGAAATTGTAATTTAGGTTTTTTTTTTATTAAAATACAATCCAAATATAATGAAACTGTAATTTAGGTTTTTTTAATTAAAATACAATCCAAATATAGAAAAATTGTAATTTAGGTTTTTTTTTATTAAAATATATCCCAAATATTGAGAAATTGTAATTTAGTTTTTATTTATTAAAATACAACCCAAATATAAAGAAAAGCAAAGCAAATTACTTTTTCCTATATAGATTTGGGTATAGATGTAGAGATGATGTTAACATATTTTTAAATATAAAATTGGATAATACTATAATATAGGTAGCTCTAAATTTTTAATATAAAATAATGTAATATAATTTTTTTTTATAAACCTATACCTTTAAAAAAAAAAACC
>JZKD02S2174534.1:52669-67155 GCA_000966675.3 Picea glauca
TAAATCATTTATATGAATGATTTTGTTTGTTGTTTTCTTGAGTAGTTGCATTCATGTATTAATATATGTTGTTAGATGCATTTAGAATTTTGGTATCAGTCAAATGGTCAAATCTGTGTGTGATTTGTGGTAAGATACAATAATTTAATTAAGTAGAAAATCTTAATTTTAATGTGTATTCCACATGTAATGATGCTCAGTTGGAGTTTGGGTACGTTGCAATATTGTATCAGAGCTTTTGGTTCAAACAACGAGATTGTATGGGCCAAGAAATAGTGTGAATTTTGATGAATTAGTTGTTATAGTTTTGTTTTTGATGAATTTGGGGACAAATAATGAAAGATTAAAGATAAATCCCCAAATTTGTGGGAAAAAAATTCGAGTTTAAATGAATCTGATTTTTTTAGATTTTTAATGGACCCGATCTACATAGTTGTAGAGTTAAATTTGACATGGAAGGTCAAAATTCAAGTTTTAATGGCCACTTGTGGAAGTTGGACAAAGTTAATGAATCAACAACCGAGATCGTGTTTGATATCGCAATAAACAACTAAGATTCATCATGATAAATTTAAAAATTCATAAGGTTTCGATCGGTTGAAAGGTTGAGTAAATCAACAAATGAGGTTCATTTTGGAAGTTGGGAAAATGAATTAGATCGATGGACTATATTCATTTCAGCTTTTGAGCGGTTGGAGCAAAATCGATGGCCAAGATCATATTGACTGAGAAATCAACGACCTAGATTTACCTGGGTTTTTGTTGAAATTTTCTTAGTGTTGGAAAATTTCCAAGAGAAATGGTAGATAACTGATGTTTGGGTCGACTGAAGAGGCAAAGAGTTTCATTTGGCCAAAATAAATCTCCAACAGTTGATGAATGATGGTTGGGCATTGGCCAAATTAGCAAGGTGTCCATTTTCACAGATGGTCGATGGGCTGAATGTTGGGCGTCAGTCGATTCAATGAAGTGATCAGGTTGTTGAAGAGAAATGGTCGATGACCGATGTAGGGAAGGGGGTGATGACATGCCATGCCAGATAAACAGTTTCCATGTCATCCTAGAAGTGGCCTCCGACCGATGGTCGGTTTGGTTGAATTGAGGAAGTGTTTTCAAAAGTCATTGGGGATTGTCGATGACCTATGGGCCGATGGTCGGACATCATCCAAATTGGTGAGGAGTTCCATTCGATAATGAAAAACGCTAATGGCCAATCGGCTGATGGTCAGGTGTCTACCAGATTCAACAAAGTGTTTCAGTCTCCAATAGAAATCGCCTATGGCCGATGGTCGGGTCGACCAAATTGGTGAGGAGTTCCATTTTCCAATGAAAATAGTTGATGGTCGGGCATCAACCAGATTCGACGAAGTGCTTCATTTTAAAACATATATCATTGATGGCTCATGGTTGGGTCGACCTATTTGTCATGGTGTTATGAATCGATTTTCAAGGGAATGGGCCGATGACCAATGGTCGGGTCGACAGTTTGGGAAAAATGTTGTGCGCGTCCAAAGGAAAACACCAATCGTTGATGGACGATGGAGCTTAGATCAACGAATGATATTCCACGCGATTTGAGATCAACAAATTAGATTTAAAAGGCTGTTACAATAGAAAAAAAATAAGTTTTATATGAAAATTTTATAAATTTTCATATTTTTGAAGGTAAACTTGTGGGGTGATTTTTAGGCCCTAAACGATGTTTTTAGCCAATCAAAACCCACGAGAATACAAGATAATAAGATAATATCTGTCTTTATATCTCAAATAAAAGATATAGAGGAGATATTTCCAATGAGCTAAACTATTCACAAAACAAATATCGTATGAGAAAGTTACAACCAAAACAATAAAGCTAAAATTTCAACGCTAGATTACTTCGAGAGGGCATAAATCCTTGTTCAGAGGTTTGTTTAGGGCACAAGATTAATCTATGGAAATATTATGATCCATATAAAAAAACCATGGAGCCGGGTTTAGGATCTAGGTATGTAAAAATGTGTAGGTAGAGAAAGAAGACACCTGTAGCATACATGGATAAATTGGGCAAAACAATGTAAACTTCTCCAGACCATAACTTTCAGCTCAGAGTTTGGAATTGAGAAAAATAACAGTCGTTGGAAAGGTTTTGTGGATTAAAAGAAAAATTTCAACCCAAAATTTTTATTTTGGCACCAAAGTGTTTCCATAAATTAATAAATATATTTCTGTAGCAGTAAATGAGTGGAGAATCACAACATGTGGATGTTGTAGCTTTTCTCTTAGAACTCATATTGAGGCACAAGTACAGTCGTTGGAGAGATGTTTCAGAGAGGAATGCATTTGAGGAATCATATTTTTGATTTGGTGCATTGTGTCCTTCATAATTTGGGACAAAGTGATGCGGGAGCATCACTCCAACTCATCACCACGTTAGCAGCTAGTGAAACAATGCACTAGGAGGGAGCAGATCCCAAGGAAAGAGAAGAGCCAACTTTCTCAATTTTGAGTTTAAATATCAAATTTAATGTAATTAAAGTTTGAAAGGCTCAAGGAGGGTTGAGCCATTGTAATGTGTAAGGATGAGTGTAAATTTGATTTTAATGGCTGATAAGTAAATGATCTAGATGCGATTCAGACTAGATGTCAATTAAATGTAATTTAATGTAAGTAGGTGAGGAAGGCTCAAGAAGCCCCTCTTTTGTAAAAAGGATCAATTGTATTGAGATTTCATTAGGAACAATAGGAGAATTAGGAAGGATATAGAGAAGAGAAAGAGAAGAGAGGAGAGAAGAGAAAGAACTTAGACTATGTTGTAATCTAGTCTTGTACACATTGTAAAAAGCATTCGGTTTTAATACAAAGGCATATTTCCCTGTATAAGATTTTCTGTGTGTATGTTCTATGAGTTTTCTGAACATGTTTTTTTTTGGATGTTTACTGGGCATATGTTTATGAATGTTATTGGTTCATGTATGTTCCCTTTGTAGGAATTGATAGACTTCTCTATCAGTGTGAGTTTCTGAGTGTTCTGGGCTCTCAACACTAGTGCAAGGAGTGCACACTAGAGTTGTTGGAAAACTCTATGAAGCCAATGCAAGGAGTGTGTTAGAACTCTGTTTTGAGTTTAGGAAGAGAGTGCCAGGTGGGCACACTAGAACAGGTCTTAAGCCCAGAAGAGAATGCTAGTGCAAAGAGTGCACACCATAGTTACTGAAGACTCTAAGGAGCCAGTGTGAGGAGTGCATAAGAACTTATTCAATAATTCTGTGAGAAGGTTGCCTAGTGGGCACACCTAGAGGTTAATATTAAGAGGAACAATGCAAGTCTACATAGAGAAAGTGCAAGGAGTGTGCAAGTGAGCCTGGAAATTTCAAGACTCGAGAGAGTTGAGTGCAAGGAGTGCATAGAGCCAACACTTCGATAAGTGTTGATAAATATCAGGAAGAAGAGCATAAGAAACCAAGAGGTTGCTAAAGGGAAACTATGATAGTGTTCATAAGCTCAGTAGAAAGATCTCAAAGACTACCAGGAGGGCATGAGTAGTTGCTGAAGAGAACAAAGGTAATTAACTCTTCGAAATTGAAGAGTTGAAATCTCAGAAGGAAGAGCGTGGGTGCCAGGAGGGCACAAGAAGTCTTCTAGAGGAACAAAGGGATGAGCACCTTTGAATATGAAAGAGTTCCAAGCTCAGGATAAATCGTGCAAGTATGCACTAGAGAACAGTCTAAGTTTCATATTGACAGGAGAAGCATAGGGAGTGTGAAGGAGAACTTATTTTAAGTTTCAAGATCAGGAGAGGTAGTGCAGAAAAATATGAAGGAGAGACCCTGCAAAAGGAGAGATCAAAGGTTCGATTCATTTGAAAGGATAAATCTCAAGAGGGAAGCGCAAGGTGTGCGCCCGAGTTCAAACCATCCAAGCGAAAGAGAGCAAAGAGGAGAAATATATTTGTTTCAAGAAGGAGCAGGTGAGATATGTTCGGGAGAAGAAAGGATGACACACAATCATTGTATCAAGGTAAGGTGCATGGTCATTAAACATAGAAGTCCTTCGGACTTCACCGCTTCGACAATTTTTGTGTGTTTGTTGTAAAGGAGGCAAGAGACCCAAAGTTATGAAATCCCAGAGTGAATCTACGCCGTAGATCACAGGGAAGAGTGACAACCATCATATTGGCTGTGGAAAAAATATGAATCATTGGATCAAAGTCCAGACAAGAGGAGAAGCGCGTGGGAGAAGAACATATGATATATCCCTGTTGTCGGATCTAAGCACGGTGATCACGAGTTGTTGATATCACAATTCATAGATTCTACAGTCCGAAAGAATCTAGAAGTTGTTGCGTAATGAGATCAGAGTCCTGAAGCTCCGGAGTATTGGAGCAAATCCTGACCGTCGGTGACAAGGACACGTGTCATCAGGTTGAGTGTGGTTCAAAAATTCTGGAGATTCGGTGGTCCAAAAGATCTAGGGTGTGAGTTTGTTTTGGATCAAGAATCCCCGAAGGCTTGAAGTTCGAAGTGAATCAAGACTGTTGGTAGACAGGGACACATGTCCATAGATTAACGAGCATCCAAAAGTTTGACTATTCGGAGGAATGTGATTCAAAGTTACCTTGGCGAGAAAATCTCTGAAGGTTGAAGCTCAGAATAGATCCAGGTCGTTTATTGGTGGGGACACGTGGATCCCATCCCTTTTCCGGTTCAACGTTTGAAAATCCATAGGATTGGTGGTGATAAGAATCAAGAAATCCCAAATCCAGGAGTTCCAATATCAATCACAGTCGTTGGATGTTAGAGGAATAAGGGCCGTATATCACTGTAGACCGCAAATTCGACATTCATTGATTCGAGAGGTATTTTTGTTTAAGGTATGGAAACTCTCAAAGGCTGGAGTTTGGAGTAAGCATGGACCGTTGATTTGTGACGAAGGCTAGCCGTTCGATCTATTGACTCATCATTCACGAGTTCGCGGGTATTGTGTGTTGGAGCATAAGGAACTCCCGAAGCTCGGAGCCTCGGAGTCCCTATGAATCGTAGATCTCAACGTGGGTTGAGGAATGTTGATCCCGTACCTATTTGGAAATTCACCGATTTAGCGGTTTTGGAAGGTGTCGAGGGAAAAATTACCGGAGCCCGAATCTCTGGAGTGCCAAAGTAGCATGTTTTTTAGGCGCCTGGTTATAACCTGCAGTCATATGATATTTTGGTTGAAGTTGAGGGGTTAATGCCAAAATTCGATAATAAAGAGAAAATGGGGCTTAGAGAAAGCACTCGTGGGTATTTATGGGACCTACACAAGGAAATTAAGGACCTGTGAACATTAAAAGGGGATCCAAGAGGGATCTGAGATCTGATTCAGCTCCTGAGAAGAACAATCCTAGACCGGGAGGTCGCACAAGCCCCAGGTGAAGGTGGGGGTTTTCATCAAGTGGTATCAGAGAGAGATTATGTTTGTAGACAAGGGATAGAGAAAAGAAGTGATAAGGAGAAAATGGCTATTGAAGGCCATAGACAAGGTTGGGGAGGAGACCACAAGCAAATGAGAAAAGAAGAGATGGACAAAGTGCTCAATGAGACTAGATCAGAGCACGACAGGTTGATGCTGAGAATGCATCAAGGAGAGCAAGGAAGCTGGGGGTATGAGTGGCCCATGAAACAAAAGGTGAAGTGGCTTGTCCATCAACTGATTTCTAGGAGGCAAAATAAGGTGTTGAGGAGGTGGCTGAGGCAAGTGGAAAACCTTAGTGACAGAGAGAAGGAGGAAATGGTTTACATATGTAGGCGAGAAGATGGAGAAAAACTTGGGGATGAGGAAGAGAGATCAATTGAATATATCACATATTTCTAGGAAGGAAATGAGGGGACATCAGTCGAAGATATCAAATACTTCCACGAGGGAAGAAAGTAAAAGTCATTTTTCCAGGTGGGAAAGGAGGAGGTGAGACTATCTGAGAGTCTTAGGAACTCAGAGAGGAGTTCGTATTAGTGAGGAGTGCTGATAAAAAAGAAGGATATGATACTATCTTAGAGTCTCGAGAACTTAGAGGCAAGTTATGATCAGTAAGGAGTGTTGACAGGAGAAGAGGAGGATCATAGGTGCATTCTGATCATTGGGGGAATCAGTATATTCCTTCCAAGAATTCTAGTAGAGGCTAGTGCATGTGTTGCACATGAGGAGGCGATGCTAGAGGCATCCAGAGAAGAGGCCATTGGGCCAGATGTTTTTAAAACTAAGAGTGCATGTGTTGTAGGTGAAAAAGGAGGACAACCAATAGAGACTGTCATGGAGGAGAAGAAGGAGTAGACACTAAAATATGCCCAAGAGGTGAAAGAAGAGGAGGTCCAGATAGTTGTGAGCCAAGAAAATGTTCCAGAAGGGGAAGAATTATCCCATGGAGATGGAGAAAGGAGAGGATAAGAATATGATAATTCATATAATATTCTCACTCAGTGGGAGAAAGAGGTGAAGATATTGGAGGATTGGTTGGACAATCCTGAGACAAAGGAACTGGCACAAAGAAAGCTGTCAGAGGAGATAGTTGAGCAGTAGCTCAGTGAAATTGTTGTAGAGTTGGAGTCTGCAGTGGAGTGGAAATCCATTGCCACATAAGGTGAATTTAGATTGGGAGATCAAAATTATCTTTCCTTTGATCTGTATAAAGAAAAGGAGATGCACCAGTAGAGCAGACTGCAAGAGAGGAGACAGCCTATGGACAAGCTGGAAAAGGAGATAAAGGAGATAAGGAGAATGATGTTGGAGTCAACAAAGGCTATAGTCAAGAACATGTGGGGGTTTAAAATAGGAGAGATCACAGTAGCAGCAGGATAACATCAACACCAACATGACAAAGGAGTAGGTGGACAACTCCAGAATGGAGTTTGGGGCCCAAGAGGATCTCAACAACAACAATAGAGAAGCCATGAGCAACAACTCTTGATTTTTGTCAGCAGAGGAGTATGATGCAGGAGCATCACTCCAACTCATCAGCACATCAACAACCAATGCAACAATGCACTAGGAGGGAGCGGATCCCAAGGAGAGAGAAGCGTTGACTTTCTCAATTTTGAGTTTAAATCTCAAATTTAATGTAATTAAAGTTTGAGAGGCTCGAGGAGGGCTGGGCCATTTTAATGCGTAAGGATGAGTGTAAAGTCTCCTCTAATGGATGTCAAGTAGATGATCTACATGCGATTCAGACTAGATGTCAATTAAATGTAATTTAATGTAAGTAGGTGAGGAAGGATCGAGAAGCCCCTCTTTTGTAAAAAATGATCAATTGTATTGAGATTTCATTAGGAACAATAAGAGCATTAGGGAGGTGATAGAGAAGACCAAGAGAAGAGAGGAGAGGAGAGAAATAATTGAGACTCTGTCACAATCTAGTATTGTACACATTGTAAAAAACATTCAACTTTAATACAAAGGCATATTTCCCTGCATATGAGTTTCTATGTGTATGTTCTATGAGTTTTCCGAACATGTTTGTTTCTGGATGTTTACTGTGCATATTTTTATGAATGCTACTAGTTCATGTATGTTCCCTTTGTATGAATTGATATAATTCTCTATCAATGTGAGTTTCTGAGTATTCTGGGCTCTCAAGGCTAGTGCAAGGAGTGCACTATAATTGTTGGAAAACTCTATGAATCCAATGCAAGGAGTGCGTTATAAATCTGCTTCAAGTTCAGGAAGAGCGTGCCAAGTGGGAATGCCAGAACAAGTCTTAAGCTTAGAAGGGAAGGATAGTGAAAGGACTGCACACCAGAGTTACTGAAGAATCCGAGGATCCAATGCAAGGAGTGCACAAGAACTCATTCATGAGTGCTATGAGAAGGTCTCTTAGTGGGCACACCTAGAGGTTAAGATTAGGAGGAACAATGCAAGTTTGCACAGAGAAAGTGCAAGGAGTGCACAGGTGAGCCTGAAAGGTTCAGGACTTAGGAGAGTTGAGTGAAAGGAGTGCACATAGACAACACTTCGATAAGCGTTGATAAATATCAGGAAGAAGAGCACAGACAACCAAAATGTTTCTAAAGGGACACTCTGATAGTGTTTAGAAGCATAGGAGAAAGAGCTCAAAGATTTCTAGGAGGGCACAAGTAGTTGCTAAAGATAACAAAGGGACTGAACTCTTCGAACTTGAAGAGTTGAAAGCTTAAAAGGAAGAGTGTGGGTGCCAGGAGGACATAAGAAGTCTTCTAGAGGAACAAAGGGTCGAGCCCCTTTGAAGCTGAAAGAGTTCCAATCTTAGGAGAAATTGTGCAAGTGTGCGCTAGAGAACAATCCAAGTTTTAGACTAATAGGCAAAGCGCAAGGAGTGCGCAGGATAACTTATTTTAATTTCTGAGCTCAAGAGAGGAAATGCAGGCAGATCTCAATGAGCAACCCTGCAGAAGGAGAGATCAAAGGTTCGAGTTCTTTGACATGATAAAGATCAGGAGGGAAGCACAAGGTGTGCACCCAAGTTCAAACCATCCAAGAGAAAGAGTGCAAAGAGGAGAAATATCTTTGTTTGAAGGAGCGGGCGAGATCCGTTTGGTGGAAGAAAGGACATCGCACAACCGTTGGATCAAGGTAAGGTGCATGGTCATTAAACACCGAAGTCCTTCGAACTTCATTGTTTCGAAAATTTTCGTGTGTTTGTTGTAAAGGAGGCAAGAGCCCCAAAGTTACGAAATCCTGAAGTGAATATATGCCGTAGATCACAGGGAAGAGTGTCGGCCATCGAATTGGCCGTGGAACAAATATGGACCATTGGATCAAAGTCCAGAACGAAGGAGAAGTGCGTGGGAGAAGAATAGATCCCAACTGTCGGATCTGAGCACGGTGATCATGAGCCATTGATATCAAAGTTTAGAGATTCGGTAGTCTGGAAGAATCCAAAAGTTCTTGCGTAACAGGATAAGAGTCCCAAATCTCTGAAGTACCAGAGAAAATATTGACCGTCGATGACAAGGACATATGCCAGAATATTGAGTGTGGTTCATATATTCTGGACATTCAGTGGTTCAGAATATCTGGGGTGTGAGTTTGTTTTGGATCAAGAATCCCCAAAGGCCTGAAGTTCGAAGTGAATTGAGACCATTGGTAGATGGGGACATGTGTCCATAGATTAACGAGCATCGAAAATTCTGACTATCCAGAGGAATGTGAGTCAAATTTATCTTGGCAAGAAAATCTTCGAAGGCTAGAGCCTGGAATAGATCCAAGACATCTATTGTCAGGGACACATGGACCATGGATCCTATCCCTTCGCCAGTTCTATGTTCGACAATCTAGAGGATTGGTGGTGATAAGAAGTGAGAACTCCTGAAGCCCGGAGTTCCGAAATCAATCACAACCATTGGCTGTCTGAGGAATAAGGGACGTAGATCATCGTAGACCACGAATTTGACATTTGTTGTTCTGAGGGGTAGTTTGGTTTAAGGTGTGAAAAATCCTGGAGGCTAGAGTCCACAGTAAGCAAGGACCGTTAATCCATGACGAAGGCCAGTTGTCCGATATGTGGACTCAGTGTTCTTGAGTATTGTTTTTTGGAGCATAGGGAACTCCCAAAAATTGGATCTTGGGAGTCCCTGTGAACCATAGATCTCGACGCGGGTTGAGGACCATTGATCCCATACCTGTTTGGAAATTCGTCGATTCATCCTTAGAAGGTATTGAAAGGTGTCGAGGGAAAACTTCTCGGAGCCCGAAGCTCTAGAGCGCCGAAGTAGCGTGTTTTTTTAGGCGCCTGGTTATAACCCGCGGTCATATGAGATTTTGGCTGAATTTGAGGGGATAGAACCTGAATTCGATAATAAAGAGAAAAGGGGGCTTAGATAAAGCACCTGCGGGTATTTGTGGGACCTGGACAAGGAAATTAAGGACCTGTGAACATTAAAAGGGGATCCAACAGGGATCCGAGAGATGATTAATCTCTTGAGAAGAATGATCCTAGACCATGAGTTCACACAATCCCTATGTGAAGGTGGGGGTTTGCATCACAAAGAATGACCTGTAGCATTAATTGAAAAAAATTCTATACTATGCATAATTCTAACAAAAATGGTTGCTTAGACATGGTGCAAAATTAGAGGTATAATAAGATAAATTAAAGCCTAGGATTGAATATCAGAGTAATGAAAACATGGAAGAGCTTGTATAAGTTGGTTGAGGCAATAAAGAGCTACAAGAAAAGTAATGGAAAGTGGAATTGGATTCCAAGAACCATATAATTACTCAATGTGAATATTTTTCCAAATAGTGTCAAAGTTTGGAGAAACCTTCCGATATGACAGAGGTGAGTGACAAAGGTGATTTTTGTGTAAGGAAGAGGTTAGATGCTCAAGATATACCTATGCATAAGCCTAGAGGTAGACTTGAAGTGCAATATTTGGAAAAATAAAGAGAGATTTAGCTTAATAATAGTGCATTGTTAATAAGCAGAAGAGCACTCTGCAGAGAGTGTTGTGTGAAAGGGATTCCTAGAAAGAGGATAATATTCCACAATTGATCATTAAGTAGGTCAATTCTAGATTAATTCTAGGTTCCATCTGATAGGGAAGCAGTTCAATCTTGTATCATGGGAATAGTATTCAGCCGCTATAGAGCTCAAATGGTTTATAGGGTAAATTTAATAGAGCTTCTCACAATAAAACATGAAACCAATAAGTGAGAAATGTCATTGCATGCACATGGAGTTAAGAAGAAATCCATAGCGTTGAAGGTAGAAATATAGTGAAGGTTAAAAAGATTACTACAAGAGAAAGATAAAGGATATCATGAGATAAGGTGTGACTCATGGTTGAATCAGTCATGTCTATGTGAAAGCATGGGAATGTAGGAAGAAGGAATTGCTAGATATTATCTAACAACTTTTGTCTAAAAGTAACCAAGGCGATAAAGTTGTCTCTATTATCAGAGTGCACAACAAAAGAAGGGTACATGTGAGAAAGGGGGTGTGTATAATTCCAATTGGAGCATAGTGGTATTGAATGACCAAACAATGCTTCACAATGAATCACTTAATGAAGTGAAGATATATATCTAAAATTAGGTAAATCCATGGATGGCAAGGAGTATTAGAAAGAGGACATAACAAAAAGCATTTAGAATGTTAAAATGCCAATCAATGATGATGGTATTTCAAGACCATTTTTGTCAAGGAAATGGGGAGTGGCTAATTAGATTGCAGTGCTAATGTTCAGTTGGAATAATGCATGCTACAACACTATGAATATTGAGAATTTAGCCGAACGATGTTGGGATAGGATTTCTTGCATAAACAAAGTAGTTGTGAGATGGCAACACTAGTGGATCTAGTCGTTGAAAATGTGGAATGGTCAAGTGGGGGCTTGGATAGTAGGTGTAGAATAGGGGCTAGTGGTGCACAATTGAGAAAAATAATAGTGCACAGGGTAGCAGGGTTCCACATAAATTCAAGGACAACCATCTACAACAACAAAGATAAATAATTAATTAAATATGAAATAGATATACATTGTAGTGCATGATAGAATTGATGCATGATACATACAATAAAGATAGAATGCATGTGCATGAAATAGGCATGAAATATCAAATGATTGGTGTGTACTAATGTGAATTTGTGCATGTGGACATGCGTGAACATGCTGGTGGCATGAGTATAGATTAAGAGTAGTTTGTTGATACATATATAAAATAATGATGTTATGATATTTGAATAAAACTGATGATGGATTGTGTGTCCAGGAAAAATGATTATAACATGATGATACTATTGCTTATGGTATCCATCCATATAAAAAAAATGAGGATGGTGGAAATTTTGATCAAGAGGTTGGTGAAGGGACCCTATGAGCTTCTACAAAGAACCAACTGATCATGTAGCATCGAGTAAATTGATAACACCCATGCAAATATGCATTTTGGATTATTATGATGTATAAATGATAAAGGGAATTGAGGTAAGAATTCCCTCAGTCGAATATCAATATTTCAATTGATGTAAAGGTAGGAGGCCTTGAGTATGAAAGTATTATCTGTTGCTTGAATGCATTTATGGGAAATTTAATTTCATATTGTGTTATATTGGTTATGAGATCATAACCAAGTTAAGTCGGGAGACATTACTCCTATTGTAGAAATGAATTCCATTAGAGGTGGTCATGTGTGATGCCATGATGAGATTGGATATGGGAAGGATATAGTGCCATCCAAGTGCATAATGGTTTTCCCCTATAAAAACAGTGTTTGGACTGCAACCTTTTTTCCTGCACTGAATACCACTAAGGGATGGTGTTCCTAGTGTTGTGTATGGTTTGAAGACGAAGGTATCCAAATGATCAAATTAGTTGTGGGGAAGAGTTGGAGTGATGTATTGGGGCGTGGGATGTACCTTCCAACTCACATGGTGGAATACATGACATGACCAATGGTATTCCAAAGTCAATGGAAATATGCATTATGTAGATGTGGCCATGATTATTGGCACTTTGTTTATTGGTAATGTAACACACCTGACCCCTATGTAACCCTTTTAGAGATTGGGCATTGAAAATTTCACTTTTCATCAATCATCTCAAAGCCTCTATGTCATAGCTCCATTGTCTTTTGCTCGTCAAGAGATTTCCAATGATGATGATATTGCTCAAATCAGATCTTTGGAACGAAATTTATGACCTTCCAAAGCTATCGGGTTTCCATAAGTGACTGTTCTCTCACTACCATGTGACACCTTGCTCCCTGTGCCATATGACGTGGTGACAACCTGGCCCCAATGTGGCACAAGCCTATCCTACCATGGTGGAACTATATCCATGTAAACCCATAATCATTAGCGCTTAGAACTTTTCCCAGTGTGCTCTACATCCACATCTGAAAAATATGGTATAGAGGAATATTCCCTCTCGATACCGTCCATTCAAAGCTCAAACAACTTGAGAAGTTTCACTACTCCGAACCCAAGGTATTTAGGAATATTCCTTCTCGATACCATCCACTCGGAGATCAAATGGCCTGAGCAGTTTCACTGCTTTGAACCCAAGGTATCGAGGAATATTACCTCCTCCTTGATGGGAAGCGTAGATATATGTCACATCCTCTGGACCTACGATTGAGATTTTCCCTCCATCGGAGTCGCTCTTCAACACCTCAAAGGAGTACTATGAAATCCTTCAGATTCATACTCCAAGAAACAGTCAACTCTAAGCCAACTAGACTCACACTCAACCAATCAACTAACTGGTTGTTGACACACGTCTTCTCACTGACACTCCTAGTCATCTCTCACTCTCTCTTCCCTCGTGACTTAATAAGTGGGACTCGCTACGATCAATGACTGAGGTTTATCTCACCTGATTCTAGATCCACGACCCACACTTTCTTAACTTCAGAGCATCTATTTCAGGGTTATTCTCACAACATGCAAGGTTTCCTTATGAAGGCCTCATTCTGAACAACTTGTATCAGAGTCTTCCACACAACTCCCATGAGTTATCTTCAATGCTTTCACTCTGAAAAACCCACAGATTAATGGTCCCGATCTCTTTAGATCAATGCATGTTGTTCTCTGCTGACTAACACAAGGTTCTTAAGGAGTTATGAAATCTTGTTTCAAGCACTTAGCCACTTTTCGATTTTTTCATAACTTTACTCTTGACCATCGAAGATTCAAAAAAAATTATATGGCCATTGCAAACTACCAACTTAGGGTCAAGAACCTCACATTACTTACAAGTTCCCACATAGGAAATGTGGGGAGTTTGAACAACTAACAGATCACACTTAGTGGTTTGTATGATTTTAGCAGAACAATAATGATCATTACAAAATAGCTCATCTTATAACATTTAAAATTCTAAGTTATGTATATAGAATTCCTCTTATATTTAGACATATACACACTCATACAAGGATTTCATTCATAAACATTGATATATTTCATTCATAGTTAGTTCAACATAGATGAAAATGTATTTGGTAAGGAAATAATCCACTCCAACTGACTGAGAGAGGATACCTTTCCTCCCAACCTTAGGCCTTTCTATAGGGTCACTTCCTACAACACACCACCCCTGTACCAGGCCATGATACCACCAAAGATATTGACTCAACAAGGCTTTGATTCTGTTATGATTTAGGAAGGTTACTCTCCTTCCTCCTCTGAAACAACATAAGTTTCCACCTCCCACTGAGCTTCAGGTCTTTGCAGGTTTATCAGGTGGTTTCTCAATTGGATTTCCTTTGAAAAAGGGAGGCCCTTCTCTACTCAAGAGTCCCTCTGTGACCTCCCCTTACCAGTGTTGGTTTCTGTCCAGTAAGCATGAATCTTCATCCCCCTATTTCTCCAGTTCGTGAATCCAAGTCTTCTCTGTTCAGGGTGATCATCAACATCTCAAATAAGCCTCTTGTTTTCCTTTAGAAAGCTACTCTTGTATTTCTCCATCAACACAACCGTGCCTCTGAACTCCCTTTCTCATATCTGAGCCTTTGTTTTATGTCTTCTCTTTTCACATTGGGTGTGTGTTTCTATAGTC
>JZKD02S2174534.1:80159-96201 GCA_000966675.3 Picea glauca
TTTCCACCTGTTTTCCACTTACCGCCTCCCTTTTCCCTTGTCATCTATCCAACTTCCCTCTCTCCATCCACATGGAACCTCCTCAGCTCGTCATCCTCTCATCTCCTACCATGTGTACCTCTTTCCCAGTCACCTCCTCCTGTACTCTCGCACTCCATGCTCCTTCCTCCTCTTTCTTTTTCAGACTGCGTGGCATTCCTCAGCTGATGTCACAACTCCCATTTCTTCTTCGTCACCTCCATAGTGTTCACGCATTTAACCCCTGTCACACCCTCGTCCACATCATCCATAGGTGTCCCTCGCAGCAGTACAATGAAGTAGCATCCAAAGAAAGACTGTTCGGCTGATCCAGGTGGCACCATTAGGAGACCTCCATGTCCCAGAAGGGTAAGTTGACCGAGGCTGTCCCCGATCCCAAAAAGTAGTTATTGTGGCAGTTTCTAGTGGTTGGACATCAACTCCACCATAAAAGGAAGGTCCGACAAAGGACTAATTCACGTCGACTCACCTACAGAAGGACAATCTGAAATATGATGGCGTCTGTCATAGGCGCACGAACATACTGAGTCTGCATGGGCAGGCTGTCAGAAGACATGCAGACACAATGTTTTTAATGCATCGTCTTGTTTTTGCTGCTGTGGTTGTTTTTGAGTATATGTAGGCATTTTCGCCATTTTGTAAAGCATCAATGGTTGAGCAAGGATCCCAGTGGTAAACTTTAATGAAGCACTATTTTTCTGGTTATGTCTGGACTCTTGAGACTTCTTGTCTTATGAATGCCAGTTTTTCTTTCGCGTCTGTGTTTATTGGAATTGGAGAATCCAGTCGAGTTGTAACTGTTATAGGATGATGTAGAGTTTGATCGCTGTAACAGTCACATTGTTTCTAATCGGTCCCTGTGATTTTCTTAGCACTGAACGAATTGGAATTGGAGAATCCAGTCAAGTCCCCCCTTTCAGTTTCTCAAAGCTCTAAGCTGGAGGATCTCGCATTCAAAGTTTTTATTCTACAAATTACTGAAAGGCCTGTTTCCTGAGGTAGTTTGTCCACTCTTCTCACCAAGTCTTCAACCTGCTCATTTTCAAATCAACCCACTAATTGAAGTTAGATCAAGACCTCCTTTGTTCCTCGCATGCCAGACCTAGTACCTGAGTTTGAGTGATATCTTCTCGAGTCTCTACCCATTTGATCACCCTGTTAAACAAATCGTGACATAAAAAACTGATGGGCACTTGGCTCTGCTCCTGCTGCAATCCAGGAGTGACTTCCGACGCCAACATTTCTGGCGCCGTTTCCATGGCCGGAGTTGAATATTTTCCCTGGGAAGAACAACATTGAGCCTCTGATTCTGAAGGTGCATCAGACAGTAGATCCCTTAAAGATTACTACTGTGCACCTGGCGACTCCACTGTGGTGACTCCATTGTTTCCATATCACTGTTTCAGTTGTGACTACTATTAGCACACCTGAAATATGACCCTAAGGAGATTTCTCGAGAAGGTTTTAGCAGCTGCTTTCTCAGCCTGAGAAGCTTCCTGGGGTAACGACAACGTTAAGATCCGGTCTTTGATGGTGAACAAGGACCAGGCACATTTGAAGCTGCACATCTTTCACCTGGCAACTCCATGATTCGAGGATTGATTGGCAACTCCATTGGTTTGATATGGAGAGAATTCTGGCTCAAAGGTTTGATTTCTGTGACTTTTCCTAAATAGTTGGGTTCCCTAATGCACTTCCTGATAGAGACCAATGGGAATATTTCCTCTCCGAATTTCATGCATCAAGTTGGGAGGAACTAGCTGAGCATTTAATGGACTTCCATGAGGCTATTCATCGACACAATTTCATGCAGGAGGATGTCCAGATTAAGCTCTTCAGGTATTCATTGAAGGGAGATGCTCTTGAATGGTGTCGGTCTCTTCCCAATGCAAGCAACCGCTCTTTAATAGGTTTTCATACAACTTTCAATTCATTTTGTAAAGATTATTTTTCAGCTGATTGTTTGTATGAAAACTGTTGTGAGGAGTTTTCTTCGCTTCATGAAGCCTCTACTGGCCCTGAAGACCAGGTCTGTGATGAAGCTTTTACTGTGGAAGAAATCATTTGCCAGGAAAATATAGAGGTGTTGAATGATATTAATTGTGTTAGCCCTAGAATGGAATCATCTGAAATTATATCAGATGCCTCTATTCTTTCAGATATTCATAACAATCAACATGCCTCTTTTGGAAATTGTGAGTTTATAGAGAAAATGTGGTCCATGGTAGATGGCTCACCTGGGTATTGGGTTGAGGCAGATGTTCCTAGCTGCCCTACTTATGATGACGAAGACCTCCCCTTTTTTAAAGAAGAGATGGTTGTGGAGGAGGATTTTTCTCTTTTCCTTCAAGGGGTTTCTCACGATATATTCTTACCTGGGATTAAAGAGAAAAGGATTATGTATGGGAATCTAGAAGCAGCAGGTCCCACTGTCCCTGAAACAAAATTTTTTGACGGGATCACTGTTTTGGAGGAGGGTCATATCAACGAAGGACATCCCCTTTTTGATGTGTATTATAGTGATGATGAGAAGAAATATTATCCTACATTTGATCACTATAAAGATACTGAAGAGCCACTCAGCAAGTAGAACCACCCCATGGTCCCTATTTATGATAAACACGAATCTGACCCGGGGGAGAGCCAAGAAGAGGAAAAGGAACCAGAGGAACAACTGAGCACATATTTCATTCCAGAGCCAGTCAGTGAGCAGCCATCATCTGAGATCAGTGAGCCCACTTTAGTTATTCACCCGCCTGTTCTTATCAAAGATATTCGGACGCACGTGAACAACTGTGTAGCAGAAGATGCTGTCTGTCGCCAATTTCCTAGAATTGGGCACTCATTCTATGACCCTGTCGGAGAATACATGGAGTGGCATGTCCTTTATGACTTGGAGCCTCCCTATTCCATATCAAATTCACCCTCTAAGGAGATGTTGAAGTGTGTAGCCGTTCTGCTGTACTGGTTACACTCTCTGCTGGTGATCATCGACAGAAAGAAGGAGCTTCTATCCAAAAAGCTGCTTGAATGGCTATGGTGGAAGTTTTCTTTCACCTAGCCCATGTAAAATATTTTATTAGCATTAGGACTGTATATAAATAAGCTCCTTTGAGCATGTAGCTTTATTTTGTTACTTTTATTTTTCGGCCTGTATTTTCAACAGCGAGATGTTTTGAGCATGACTCCATAGCCCAATAGCAAGGCACTGAAGCTGCGGAATGAGTTCTTAGAGAATCACAGAGACGACTCTATCCCCCATGGAGCCTAATGTTAGTGACATTTCTTGTCCTAGGTACAAGAGTTTTTGGGTCTGCAAGTTGTACGAGGAGCACCCAAGCGCAGCATGGAAAAATCTCGTTTCAAGCTTCCAGCCAGTAAGCGAGCGAAATTATATTGACAATGGTCCAGATCCTTTCATAAGAACAAATCGGTGGTCGGCGGGAAATCACGGTTAGCGGATTTGCACTGGGATTAGCACGATGGGTAGCATCCATATACATTCATGAAGGATCTCGACCGTCCATCCAAAAGGACACGTGGTGCATGATCATGTCATGTCGACAGTCGGGGATTCGAGGGGCAAGAGCTCCTCGTCATTTTACATCTCAAAACCCCGAACCCTGAAATGCCGATAAACACCCTTCAAATCCAAGCCCACGGTCCTAGCGCCAGGTCATGATAAGCGAGCCTGGGAATGGAGGAAGCCCCCTTTTAATGACAAATCCCTCTCGGTCGTTCATCTGAAGGACACATGGCGCAGATCTGAGCCTCAGGTGGGGCCTTTCGGGATTTTCCTAGCGAAAGCACCAAATTCATCTTAGCCGTCCATCCATCGATGAAACTCGGGCATGTTGGACTTAAAGGGGGCATGGATCTAGGCGGATAGGATCTGTGCGCTCAGATCTACGGTCAGGAGCGAATTCCAGAGCCCCCCCGCCATTCTACCTTTAAGCGAAGGGGGGGGGGTCCGGAATTGAGCGCACAACTCTCTAACGGCTAGGACCAGGGCACCTAAATCAACGAATGAGGATTCATTCCAGAACCCCCTTGCCTTTCTGCCTCTAATTAGGGGGGGGGTCTGAAATTGATGTGTTATTATTGTGGGGCTCCTGGCCTGACGTGTCACCTTTGGTATCGTCCTCCCAGTTGCCACCTATTTTCCACTTATCGCCTCCCTTTTCCCTTGTCATCTATCCAACTTCCCTCTCTCCATACACATGGCACCTCCTCAGCTCATCGTCCTCTCGTCTCCTGCCATGTGTCCCTCTTTCCCAGTCACCTCCTCCTGTACTCTCGCACTCCATGCTCCTTCCTCCTCTGTCTTTTTCAGACCACGTGGCATTCCTTAGCTGATGTCACAGCTCCCATTTCTTCTTCATCACCTCCACAATTTTCATGCCTTTAACCCCTGTCACACCCTCATCCACATCATCCATAGGGGTCCCTCGCAGTAGTCCAGTGAAGTAGCGTCCAAAGAAAGACCGTTCGGCTGATCCAGGTGGCACCATTAGAAGACCTCCACGTCCCAGAAGAGTAAGTTGACCAAGGCCATCCTCGATCCCAAAAAGCAGTTATTGTGGCAGTTGCTGGTGGTTGGACATCAACTCCGCCATAAAAGGAAGGTCCGGCAAAGGACTAATTCACGTCAACTCACCTGCAGAAGGACAATCCGAAATCTAATGGCGTCTGTCATAGAAGCATGATCATCCTGAGTCTGCATGGGCAGGCTGTCAGAAGACATGCAGACGCAATGTTTTTAATGAAGCGTCTTGTTGTTGCTGCTGTGGTTGTTTTTGAGTATATGTAGGCATTTTCGCCATTTTGTAAAGCATCAATGGTTGAGCAAGGCTCTCGGTGGTAAACTTTAATGAAGCACTATTTTCCTGGTTATGTCTGGACTCTTGAGACTTCTTGTCTTATGAATGTCAGTTTTTCTTTCGCGTCTGTGTTTACACTGTATTAGAATGGCTCGGAATTGGAGAATCCAGTCGAGTTGTAACGGTTATAGGATGATGTAGAGTTTGATTGCTGTAACAGTCACATTGTTTCTAATCAGTCCCTGCGATTTTCTTAGCACTGAACGACTTGGAATTGGAGAATCCAGTCAAGTCCCCCCTTTCAGTTTCCCGAAGCTTTGAACTAGAGGATCTTGCATTCAGAGTTTTTCTTCTACAAATTACTGAAAGGCCTGTTTCCTGAGGTAGTTTGTCCACTCTTCTCACCAAGTCTTCAACCTGCTCATTTTCAAATCAACCCACTGACTGAAGTTAGATCAAGACCTCCTTTGTTCCTCGCACGCCGGACCCAGTCCCTGAGTTTGAGTGATATCTTCTCGAGTCTCTACCCATTTGATCACCCCATTAAACAAATTGTGACATAAAAAAATGACGGACGTCGGGCTATGCTCCTACTGCAATCCAGGAGTGACTTCCAACACCAACAGATACCATCCTAAAAACCGCCACCACTCGGGTCAAACTCAAACGTTCATGGGCAGCCATTGAATGGGACATAAGCATTCAGGAACAATTGGAAGCTAGACAAAGACAACTTAGAAATCAACCTTAACTTCTTTTCCTAAAAGTTGTTTTCTTCCTTTTATATCATATACCCTCTTTTTGGATGCCTAGACTCTATACTTTATAGCCTTAAGTACAGACTCTGGAACAACATCTTTTTGGCACCATTGCCGGGGATGGAGAGACGAAATCATTTTCCCTGGGAGAACGACATTTGTAAGTTTCTACTCTTTGATAGTGAACAAAGAGTGAACACCTTCTAAAGGCTAAGTTTTTATTATTCACTTGGCGACTCAACATTTAATTAAGCTGGCATCTAGTCATAGGAACACCAGACAAAACCCATATGGTAAAAAGACCACGCCTGTTTCTGATCCCAAATAAATACTAAAAACAAGAGGTTCCCTTAAGCAAACTACTGCGGTCTACCAGCTTAAACACACAACCTAAGGCTAATATTCCACTTGAAACGCTAACTTCGTAAGAAGTTTCCACTCAAACCCTTTTAGGAGAAACGTCGGTTAAGATAGTTGAAGTGGAGACCCTAAACCCAAATTTAGTTTTCCCGAAAAATTAAATCTGAAACTCATCTGACCACCTCTTGCGTAAACGAAGGTGAGAATCCCTCAGTAAATCTCGCGTCGATTGATATCCCAACAACTCTTCAATTAGATTTCCTGACCTCACAAAGTCTTAAAGAGTATACCATATACTCAGATTCCATGCCTGCGGGTTCTCCTGTTTACATCTCTTGCAAATTAGAGGAACTGAGTCCTCGTATCTCATTCCCCCCTCTTTCAGTTTTCTCATCTCCCGAAGAAGCTACAGGATCACTATACATCTTTCAAAACCCTCTTTACAACGTATCGGTTTCCTCTCCTAGACATGATCTACACCACGATTCCTATTTTTGGCAGTCAGTTCACTCAGTTATACAGGGAAACACATATGGCATATACAGTAAGTGATCCACACAATCCAAATAATTTCCCTATTTATGTCATCGATAAAGATCTAGGGAATTGTATTTTGTCTTTTGATGACGGTGTAAATAATTGTACTGAATAAAATTATATATAGGAAAATAAATCAGAAAAGATAAATGAAAATGTATATAGCACTGGAATTTGGAAAATGTTTTTTGATGGTGCTTCGTCATGTGAAGGCGCATGAGTAATTTTTGTAGCACCCAAAAATGAATTCGTCATCCCTTTCTCTTATAGACTAGAGTGGGACATAGACTACACAAATAATGTTTGTGAATACGAAGCCCTAGTCTTGGGGTTAGAAGCTGCTAGGAAGTTGAATATAAAACACTTGGAAGTTTATGGTGACGTGGAGTTGATCATAAATCAAATTAATCGACAATACCAAGACAAACACTCAAGATTAAGATCGTACAAAAATCCTGCCTAGGATCTAATGGAAAATTTATTTTCATCGATAAATGTTCATTACATTCCCTGTACAGAAAACCTATAGGCCGATTCATTGGCCAAAGCTGCCTCAACTTTCTCACCTCCTACATATTTCAAACTAAAGTACCACATAGAGATGAGGCACAAACACTCCATACCTAACAACATACAACACTGGTAGGTGTTCGAAGACGATGAACATATCAGAAAATTCCTCGAAATGGTGGAAGACTTTGCTGAAACGCACATCGACCAAGAAAACCAGAATGATCATACTTGGATTATGGAAGAAGGGGAAGATCCTCAAGAGTTGCAAGATAAGATCGCAAATCATCGCATGTTAGTACTAAAAAATAATCAAATCCCTAAAGGTCTAATTCCCCTGGAAAGATTATTTGACCACAACGATATGCCTTTGAAATCTACATTGCAGCCTCAGCCAGAGGAAGTCAAAGATTACGATATAGGCACTAAGGAAGAGCCTATAATGGTAAAAATATCGAAGTATCTTCCCTCCGAAGATGAAAGGTAAGTATACAGACTTACTCTGCTGATATAAAGATGTTTTTTCATGGTCCTATGATGAGTTGAGAACCTATGACACCACTGTGATTGAACACAAGATTCCTTTAAAGTCTGGGGTTAAACCTTTTAGGAAAAAACTCAGACAAATTAACCCCATATTATTTCCTGTGGTCGAAAGAGAACTGAAAAAACTCTTGGAAGCCAAAATAATTGTACCACTCAGGCACTCTGAGTGGGTAGCTAACTTGGTCCCAGTCAGAAAGAAAAGTGGAGAAATCAAACTTTGTGTAGATTTTAGAAATTTAAATAAATCATCTCTTAAAGACAATTATTCGCTACCCAAAATGGACCATGTTTTAGAAAAAGTAGTCGGAGCAAATAGGATGTCCATGATCAATGGTTTTTTCAGTTACAATCAGATTGCTGTCAATGGAGATGATAAAGAAAAAATAGCCTTCACCACCCCTCGAGGCACATTTATGTATGACAAAATGCCATTTGGTTTAATGAATGCAGGTGCTACCTTCCAGCGTGCTATGGATATCACCTTTGTCGGAGAAAGAGATAAATTTGTGGTTATTTATCTTGATGATCTGACCATTTTTTCTAAATCTGATGAAGATTATCTAATACATCTCAAGAAAACATTCGAGAAATGTTGCAAATTTGGTTTGTCTTTAAATCCTAAGAAATCTCACTTTGCGATGCAAGAAGGTAAACTCCTGGGCCATATTGTGTCTTGGGACAGAATTAAAATTGATCCTAAAAGGGTCGAAGCTATAGACACTATAAATATTCCTAGAAATGTAAAAGAAATCCAGTCATTTTTAGGGAAGATAAATTGTTTGAGAAGATTTATACTGAACTTTGCTAAAATTGTGAAATTGATTACAGATATGCTCAAGAAGAACATCGAAGTTAAATGGATGGCCGGGGCTAAAGCATCATTTTCACACATCAAGAAAACTATAGGTGAAGCACCTGTACTGGAAAGCCCTGATTATCTGAAAGAATTTTTGATCTTTTCGTTTGCATCCGAACATACAATTGCGGTGGTACTCCTCTAGAAAAATGATGAAGGTTTTGAACAACCAATAGCATTTTTTAGTAAAAGCCTTAGAGATGCAAAATTGAGCTATGACATAATGGAAAAGTAGGCATATGATATGGTGAAGGCACTAAAGGCTTTCAGAACCTACGCACTGCACTACAAGATCATTGCATACATACCCACCAGTTCTGTTAAGGATATATTGGTACAGCTTGATAGTGATGGGAAAAGCGGTCGGTGGCTTGCTAAAATTCAGAAATTCGATCTAGAGGTGAAACTGACAAATCTCGTAAAGGGTCAGGGTATGGCTAAGTTACTAGCTGAATTAAATTTCAGAGCGCTTGGTATAAATAGCCTACAAGAATACGAGGGACATTTGGACATAGACAAATTTGATGACCAAATAGCTACAATCAGAATCAAAGAGAAGTTTGCATCTTCGGGTTGGTATAAAGACATAGTATCCTACCTTTTGACTCTAAAATTCCCAAACAATATGTCTCCATCTAAGATGAGGACATTGAAGTTGCATGCGGTAAAATATTGCATCTCAGAAAGCCAATTGTACTGGAAAGACCCTCTAGGTTTTCTACTAGTTTGTTTAGTAGAATCAGAGACAGAAAGGGTCATAAATGAATTTCATGAAGGAGTGTGTGGAGGACATCACGCGTGGAGAGAAACAACTTGTAAAATCCCGAGAGCAGGATATTATTGAACTAAATTATTTGCAGACTTGAAAGCCAAAGTCAGAGCCTGTAATTTCTATCAATTATTTGCAGGCAAGCAGAAACTCCCAACACTACCTTTGGTCCCTGTTAAAATGGAAGCCCCATTTAAACAATGGGGGTTGGATTTTATAGGCGAAATTAATCCACATTCTAGCGCACAACACAAATGGATCCTGACCACCATAGATTATTTCACAAAATGGGTGGAAGCCATTCCAACCAGAAAAGCGACAGATTTAGTGGTGATAGATTTCTTGGAAGAAACATATTATCTAGATTCGGTTGTCCCTGAAAGATAGTTACAGATAATTCCCAGGCATTCAAATCTATGGAAATTGTTATCTTTTGCCAAAAATACAATATTGTACTGGTTCATTCTACGACATACTACCCTCAAGGCAACAGACTAGCTGAATCATCAAACAAAAGCTTAATCACCATAATTAAGAAGGTGTTGAATGAAAACAAAAAATCCTGGCACATACATTTGAAGTATGCTTTGTGGGAAAATCAGATAGGCACCAATAAATCAATTGGTACTTCTCCATTTCAAATGGTATACGGAACTGATGTAGTATTACCCATAAGTTTGTCTTTACTTGTGATGAAACTTTGGCAAGATGAAAAAGAAGAACCAAATCATGTCACAACGAGAATAAATCAACTGATTGAAGTTCAACAAGACATGGATGAGGTGGATGAAAGGCTACAGAAATATCAAGACAACATGAAAGCATTGTTCCATCATAAGGCTAAAGACAGGGAATTCCTCCATGGAGATTTGGTTTTGAAATGGGATTCTAGGAGGGAAGACTCGGAAAAACATGGCAAATTTGATCATATATGGTATGGACCATTCAAAGTCACAGCTTCAGAAGGGAAGAATTCATTTCTGTTAGAAAATTTGGACAGTAAAATCCTCAATGCCCCTATCAGCGGGCGTTATCTGAAGCACTATATGCAATAAACAATTTCCAAAATTCCACTGTATATACTGGTTTGTTTTCTTTTTTTTTTTTAGTTTTTCGGTAAGTTTACTTCTACCGCAAATAAAACAGGTTAGTGATTTCGTAGAAAAATAAATATAAATAGTTGACACATTGAAACTCTATGACTCTTAAAACCCTGACACTTTTCATGTTGTTTTCATGCAGGATTTTTTCTTACAGCTCAAATATCAAAAAGAAGAAAGTGGATGGTCATGTATCAGAAAATTGATTTGCCCAAAACAGGTGATAAAAAAATAATTTACTAAGATGAGAACGAAATGGTAAGGCAAAGGTATGAATTCCCGAAATGTCTAGATTTCAAATGGATATCACCTAGGTGCAACAATGGTCTCATGAGTATGAACATATTCGCCTGAGGTATCATCAAAGGAATGAGTTTTCTATGGATCATAAAAGATTCCTCTGGATAAGATAAAACTAATTAAAATAAAGAGGAGAAATTAAGTGACCTCAAAGAAAGGGTTCCCAGAGTTAGGATTGTGTTATCACAACTATGTTTATGAAACCCAAAGCCTCCTCTGTCATCCCGTTCCATCCTATGGTATTTTATCCTTGACCCCAGATGCCTTCCCATGATCTCCACAACGGAAAGGGAGGTTACACTTTAGCTCTGAAAGCTGACAACGAATCTTTAAAAAGGGGCAAGTCTTCACGAATCCTTGGATCCTACTGAACAAAGATATGCATAGGCTAATCCTAACTCTCTTAGTTCTTTCAACAGGTTTTAAATGATTAGTCTTGATCAAAATAAGGCCCCTGGAAATAAATCCTCCCATAAGTTTTCCTGCAGACTAATATGTTTTGAAGTTCAGAGGAAAACTGGTCCAGAGTAATCAAAGTGAGTTAACATACCTCTGTTGCAAAATTATCCATAGATATCATCCCCGGTATACTTTATACTAATTGATTTCTGCCACTTCATATTAAAGGAAAATATAAGACAGATGGTGAAAGGAAATTCATAATTGATTACCCCCATCTAGTCCAAAAAAAACAAGAGATGATGAAAGGAAATTCATAAAATGATTGCCCTCCTCTTAGCATTTAAATGCAAAGTTACAAAATGAAGTGGTGAAAGGAAATTCAATAAAGGGATCAAATAACTTCACCGGGGTATTGAACAGGATCAATGGCAGTGAAGCAATGTCTAAGATATCTATAATTCTATTATACATGAATTATGTTTTACTTTGGTAATTAGTTTTCTTTGAAACTAGCTCTACATCCCAAGTCCACGCAGGACTCCCTGATTCTAAACATTGAAATTACTTCAACTTGATGCGAGCAAAATCAACAGAACCTGTTAAATTTCCTAAGGTTGTTTTGATTATCTTAAGCAGACCTGAAATCAATTTTAGGGAAGAGGAAGTCAAGTGGCCCAAAATTGAGATTAGAAATTGATTGAGTTTCGAAAGATTTCAAGGGATAAAGATGAAACCTCCAATTCTCTTTGTACCCTTTTTCTGAACAAGTTTTGCAGAAGCAAACTAATGACTCCATTTACCCAATAAAGGCACTTGGTCTACTATTCTTCTCATCCTGCAAGGAGACAAGATCCCTAGTTGGAGCCTATGTTGGAACGCATGTATTTTTTCAGATTTTTCCAATTATCAAAGCTTTCAGAGCCGCCTATTTTCTAAATAACAAAATGCTCACTATAAACCTAAATTATCGGATTTTGGGATTTCACAAATCTAACAATCCAATATGTCAAAGCTCTTAATGTCCCGACATGCGAAATAACGAAGTTGTGGTTAAGTTTAATAATGATCATCTAAGCGATAAGCAATGATTATCACTTTTTAATACATCGCACTTTCATGATTCATGAGTCACACCTCGAAAGAATTACAAAATTCCCGATATGCGAAGTTGCAAAAGTGACTTAAGAGAAACTTGTTTAATTACGAGGCTAATGTTAATTAACAATAATTAATTGTTATCGTGACTTCGCGATTCGACATTTTTCCTTGAACAACATTTTGTAACCCCGATATCCGAGGTCACGAAGTTTCCAGACTAATCGCGATTAATTAAAAACTTAAGCCCGATTAAATTTAACTAACCAAATCACAATTTCACAAATTTGGGGTTCATAGCTCGAGACTAAGAATAAAATCACTCGAGACCATGAGTTCTGAAAAGGATTAAGAACTAATCACGATTAATTAAAGGATTAAGCTGTATTAATTAATATCTTAAACCACCTCTTATCTTGTAAAAATCACGGGCGAAATTTAAATACTCGTTGATTCCCCCAAGTCATGAAATATCAAGCATTTATGGAATTTATAAGCGAATTAGGGAAATGATTGAAAGTAAGATCTTTCTTTATTTCCAAATCTTTCTATTAAAGGAATTAAATGCTATGTCATCGAGGACCCACACAAACTCGAGTACTCTAAGAGAAATAATTTCTGTCATTATTTGAATTTCATTTAGTTTCATAGAACCATTTTAGTGAGATAACGACTGTTTGTATTTTCATCCTCTGCAAAAGGGAGTATAATCTCAAGATTTTATATCATGGCTCCACAGAAAGTTCCCAAAGAAGATGTTGAAGGTTCATGCTAGAGTTCGGATATTATTTCTGATATCTCACCTAGAAATATCAACACAGTCAAAACATGGACACAGGTTTTCAACATGTTGCAATATGAGCTGGTAAACTGCCCAGATGATTCTAGCGACAATGAGAAAGACGACTTGTATACCAAATACAAGGTAGTTGCCCAATCTGAGTTGCACAAGGTAGCAACAAGGCCATGGATTTTTCCCTATAATAATATGATCAGATGGGTGCTGGACCACGTAGATATCCCGACTAGAACAATATTCAACTCGCAGAAGGCGACTGTGGGGACATTTAGGCTGGAGTATCTACAAGCTATGTACAAGCTATCTCCCACACCAAAATTTACTTACAATGCCTAATTCTTAGAGGGTTTCAAAAATAAAGAATGTGAGCAATTTGGAAAAATCTTATCCGACCTGATCAAGGATTGGTGTTCGTTCCGTGAAAAATTCAGAACTGATTCTAATGGGATTTATACAATCTCATCTTTACAACCACAGTTCGTGTACATAGCGATGATGGTATGCAAACTGTATGGGAGAGATAATATTTCACATTTCCTTTTCCCCTGGGTTCCTCTTATCCACACAGTAGCAGAGGGATACTCTTTCGACTGGGCCAAAATGTTGTCAGACAGTTTGGCCAGTGAAATTACAAATTATCAAACACAAAAGGTGAGTGGGAAAGCAGTTTCATTTTTCATGTCTGCTTACATTATGGATGCCATTTTCTTCATGACACCTTTTCCATTAATGAACTGGAGCTGGACTCTAGCTAACGCATAACCTATTCATGTGTACCACTCAAAACTCTGGGAAGATAAAGCTAAGGACTTTGTTTATGAGATTTTGAACTGGGTAATAGTACCAATGCATGTCGCTATCATTGGCCATCCACCTCCCAGAATTTTAGATAAAGTATTGGCCAACATAAGAAGTGTGGAAGAATGGTACATAGAAGAAGAGTTCTCGTATATTAGGGTTTTTGGCTGCTCTATTCCCCCATATGCCTTGCCGTTATTCTTACCAGACAAGATAGTATGTTGTGAGATCACCAGGCAGACTGTGCTCGACAGGATAAGCAAAGAAATCAAAGGAGCTCAGAAAAAAGTATGGCCATCCTTTCCCATACACATTGGTACATATTCTTTATTATATTTCGGCCATGCCAAAGTGGAGGCCACGACCCTGGAGGAAATAAGCTAGTAGACATTGAATTTAAGAAACATGACCCTAATAAGGTTGTGAGTAACCACCTGGCAAGTTATGGTATAAAAATATATGAGCATGAATATTCTCACCATGACGACATCTTCTGAGGGGAAAGATCCTACTCAGAAGTCTTAAGTCAGGTTCGAGCTCTGCCACCCAGAGAGATGGTCAATTTCTATAAATTCTAGGAGCACCGAAGAAGCGTCCTCCCCAAAGTTTTATAGGGAAAAACCTCAAAACCCCCAGGTACACAGAAAATAGAAGCCAAAGGTTCAATAGACACAAGTCCTGGAAAACAAGAGACTCAGGGAGAAACAGAGGAAACTGAGACCTCGAACCAGGAAACCGAGACCCCAAACCAAGAAGAAGGAAACCCAGAGATAGTTACACCAGGTAAATAGGTCAAAGGTCAAGCAGATATATCCTCGAAAGGGGTAGGTGACATACCATCGCTTACATCAAAGGAGCCGGCCTACGCTACCACGAAACAATCATTCAATGAAATCGACAACCCCATTCCATCCGTCACACCCTTACAATTCACAAAGGGGAACCCCGATGCAGAGATAATATTGAAAGAGGATCTAACACCTATATCTATAGAAGAATTTCCTCTTAGAGACTTCTTTTTTAGCAAGAAAAGGAAGGTCATGGTGAAGTGAGAAACATACAAAAGGGAGGGCACAACAACTAAAAAATAAAAAATATTAACAGTTGGAGAAGCCTTGGAAGAGGAAGAATTCACCGATGATATAGTAGGAACATTGGGGGCTTATGAAACAACCAACCAATATTCAGTTGGAACCTTGAAGGGACGGTTGAAACAAAATAACTTGTTAATTAGCAAGTTACAGACTCAGCTAGCATCCATAGAAACGAATGCCAGGAATGAGGCATACAAATACTTTGAACAAACCAAAGCTACCGACCAACAAGAAATCAAACAACTCAAATACGATCTCGAGAAAATGCATCAGTTGACACAAATAATCCAAGCATAGGTCAATCAACAAGAGTAGTTAATAAAAGCGTTGCAATCTAAATTAAATTATGCTAAAAGCTAGTTTATAGACATAACAATGTTCCAAACTTAAGCCACTGAAATAGAAGGTAGAAGTAGCTCAACAGGATCTACTTGCTAAAGTAGAAACCATCCAGAATCATTTTCAGACAATAGAACAAGCGCTAAAGGATATCGCCTTAAGAGAAAGAGAATTTGGGGTGGCTCAGGTTGCTTTCCAGGAGGCTATTATAGGAACAACAAAAGAAGAGATGGTCATTAGTTCCAGATTGTCCATTCTAGAGAAAACTAGAGGTAACATCTTATTGAAGGCGTGGAGAATAATATATCCAAGAACAGAAAAAGGGCTAAAGAGATGAGAGATTCTTGTGAAGAAAGTTTTTGCTTGATAAATAAAATTTTGTTAGATCGCGATAAGGAAAGTAGTTCTAGAATGTTCAGCAAAATAGACATAGCCAAACATCTGCTAGATATCAAGCAAAATGTGGAAAGAGAACGAGTTGAATTATCCCAGATAAGTTAGGACGATATTTTCCAAGTGGATAAATGGTTAATAAATCCAAACCTACAATTATTGTCTATCATCACAGAAGACAGACAAGTAGGAAAAAGATTGCCATGGTTGGCAAAGAATTGTTACACTTTCGAGTTGAACAAACAAACATAACCTTCCAAGTTGATAGCCTAGTTGATAGAAAGGCGTGTCAATTGTATTGAACATGGGAAAGGGAAGACTTCAGGAGGAAAATAATAACAGATGCTTATTTCATCCTATTTTTGGAGCTAGAGAACAAAGAGAGGGAAACGCCCTACCTGCATGGAGGAAGACAAGAGATAAGGAAGTGAAATGCTTCATTTTTCCATTTGTAACTGAAACTTATAGAATGATTAGAATTCGAAGTGTTTTAATATTGTATAAATATACATTTTGAAAATGGAACA
>JZKD02S2174534.1:110758-144458 GCA_000966675.3 Picea glauca
ATAATACCTGAGTGCAACAGGTAGCAACAACAATGTACTCTGCCTTTGTAGTTGATAAAGAAATGGAACCTTGCTTTTTACTCAACCATGCTACTAGAGAATCTCCTAAGAAGAATGCACCTCCACTCGTGCTTTTCCTTTCATCCACACAGTTAGCCCAATCAACATCTGAGTAGACTGATAATTGAAAATTTTGATTCTTAGGATACCATAGGCCATAGTTCATTGTTTCTTTCAAATATCTGAATATCCTTTTGACAGCTAGCAAATGACTCTGTTTAGGTACAGACTGATATCTTCCTACCATTCCAACAACATGCATTATGTCTGGGCGAGATGCTGTGATGTACAATAGGATACCGATCATTGATCTATATGAACTTTGATCAACATAAGGTGAGTCATCATCCTTACTTAATTTGCATCCAGTAACCATAGGTGTGCTCACAGGTTTAGAGTCTTCCAATTGAAACCTTTTCAACATTTCTCTTAGATATTTTTCTTGAGAAATGAACATCCCTTCAGACCTCTAAGTAATTTGCATACCAAGAAAAAATGACAGTTCACCTATCATAGACATTTCAAACTCAGACTCCATGGTAGAAGCAAACCACTGTCCCAATGAATCCTTATGACATTCGAAGATGATGTCATCTACATAGACCAATACGATGAGCATATCATTATCCTTTGTTTTGATATACAGATTGTTGTCAACTGTTCCTCTCTTGAACCCTTTGTATTTGAGATATGTATCCAGTTTGTGATACCAGGCTCGAGGGGATTGTTTTAACCCATATATATCTTTCTTCAACTTGCATACTAAGTTAGGGTTATCAGACAGTTCAAAACCCTCTGGTTGTTCCATATAGACTTCTTTACTTAAATCTCCATTTAGAAAGGCTGACTTGACATCCATTTGATAGACTTTAAACCTTTTATTTGAGCATATCCTTTACAGACCAATCTTGCTTTGTTCCTGACAACTTGTCCCTGCTCATTCAACTTATTCTTAAAGATCCATTTAGAGCCAATGATATTTTTACCTTCAGGTCTATAAACCATCTCCCACGTATTGTTTTTCTCAATTTGATCAAGTTCATCATTCATTGATTTAACCCAATGGTCATCTTTGATAGCTTCATTAAAATTCTTGGGTTCCAGCATGGATATGAAAGCTATATGTGATTGTTCAGTGTTGTTGATTATCTTTCTCCTGGTTTGTACACCTTTGTCTTTTTCACCAATGATTTGACTTGCAGGATGATTCTTTTGAGTGATTATGGAGGAGGAATTTGAAGTTGTCTCCTGATTTGGGTCTGTCTAAGTATCTGTGACTTAATCTGATTCAGAGTCTTTGTTTTTTGATTCTTGGACCTGTTTATCTTCAACTTCAGCTATGTCCTCTGTAGAAGACTCATTAATGTACACCTCTCTTGTTGGGATTCCTTCATCAACTTTTACGTCAATACAGTCAACCATTTTATGCAGCCTCTTATTATAGCATTTGTAACCTTTACTGTTTGTAGCGTACCCTAAGAAGATACCTTCATCATCCCTATCATCATATTTTCCAAGGTTCTCATCATTATTCTTTATGTAACATTTACTCCCAAAGACTTTGAAGTGTTTGATTGAGGCAGTGTTGGCAGCAATAATATAATTTCTATTGTTTATAAGCTGCATACACAGGGTCTCTAAATTTTCATTACTCATCATGACCATTGTCACTAAACCACACTTGTCACTTGTCGCTTTTTACATATCTTCTTTTCGATTTTTGTTTTCATGACCATAAGCATGAAAACTCGCAGTTGGAATTGACACTTTGCTCCAATTTTTGATTAAAGGAAAACTGTTCATATGGTCTATTATTGAATTGTTATATTTTTTCTATGAACATGATTGTTCTCCTTGTTTATAACTCCTTGGTTCTAAACATGCCTTGGTTACATAAGTGAAATACCTCCATTCATTAATATTTGATTGATATTAATTGAGTTTTGATTCATGAAACTTTGAATTATCCCATTGTTATTCGATGCACTTAACTTTGTGATCAAACTATGAATGTGCATATTTTGGTTTTAAAGTGTTCTGATCCTAGCATGTACCCAATGCCAAGGTGGAATACGGAGTACAACATGCTATTACTTTTCTGCGTGGTCTCTGGCTTCATGATTTTTCTCCCACGCATGGTGATTAACGCCTCTGCCTACCGTTTGAACTGTCATAGCATTGTTTTGCTAAGGCTCGGGGCTATGGCTCTGTGGCTTCTTATCAAACCCTACCTGTAAGTTCTGTGTTGATTCCCTTCTATTTTACATGGCTCTAGTGGTAAGGATTGATCCCAATGGCATCCAAACCTTGCTATCGTATGATAACGCCAGGGATGATTTAGAAAGGAACGGTTGACGTTTATTCATTGAAAAATTTAAGGGTTTCAATCTGAGAGTTGCCCAAGAGTTTGCATTGACCTGCGATGGCTGCAGAGCAAAGATAGGTGACGTGCAGCTAGAGGTAACTGAATAATTTTTAAGCCAAGCCATGGGTTTACCGGCTGTTGGGAAAAAATGGTTCAAGAATGCTAAAGTTGAAGAGGTCCCCTAGACTTTGATGTTCACCTCACAGAAAATTTCTAATTGCGATCGAGTTATGCATGTCTCATCCTTAAAACCCAGGTGGCATGATCTACTTGCTATTGTGAAACAATTCGTTACATGTGAAGGAAGATTTGGGTTAGTTTTCCTATATCATCTGCGATTGCTTATGAGTTTCATTGACTTCTCGTTGAATATGCCCTACATTCTGCTTAGAAGTCTCTATAAGATGGGAAAATGGTTTAAGAAGCAGAGGTATGATTCGAGTTTATTCCATCATGGTTTAATTAAAATTATCCTTGTGCATTAGTTGCAATTACAAAATTATTGTTGGGATGCATTTATTTTACGAAATGGCTCTGGCAACAGTGAGTTGGGATAGGTTGATAAGTTTGTTGTCATAGAAACCCTTGTGAAACCTACCCCCTCTCCTCCACTTCTCCTGCCCTACGATATTTCCCTTAATAATGAACCCTCAACCTACCCTGAGGTTACTCAACCAGACAATCAACCGAGTTTGCACCCAAAGAGTTGCACTAAAACTATTAAAAAACCCACGGGGAAGAAGCTAAAGGGAAGCGTCGATGTTAATTATAAGAATAAAAGGGTTGGTCATTTGATTTCACGATGTCCTCAAAATAAATTCAAACCCTATGTAGACACAAACAACACAATTGAATTAAGTGAAGACTCATATTCAAAAATTGAGAGGTTTTTAGCTGAAGAAGACCCCATGTCATACGGGCTCTGTCCTGACACACTCTATGACTATGTAAACAACCTACCTCCATGTCTAAAACGTAACCCAGAATTCTCGGGCATTCAACTCTGTGATAAACCTACCTTTCATGTGGACGATTCTCCAAACCTTAATGCTGTCAGTGCCAATGCACAGTCCCTACAACCATAGTGTGATGAATGTCGATCCTGGATCGACATGTATTATACGGATGTGCCTTTACTACAGTCCTGGCTTAAATATTTGAAAGACCAAGTGGATTAATTGACAAACAAGAACAATAGACTCCAATCCATAACTCAAGCAAAGGATAAACGCCTAAAAACTACAGGATCTGTCATTTTTAAGAATGTAGAAGCAACCACAGCAATCGTAAACTCCAAGATTGCTTGATATATTTTAATCCCATGATTTGAGGTATGATATTTTGAAGTTTATCATGATTTTGTCTCTCTCAATTTAGGATATACGATTTGATTGAATTGATTATCTCTCTTATAAAGATTAGTTTGTTCTATTCATGAATAAAATATGATTGTAGTTTCTATTATAACTAGCTACAAAATCGTAAGATTCTGTAGCCAGTTAGAAAAATTCGAATTGCTTGATTTGACAATTGAAAACATATCTAAAATTTCCCCATTTTCATTTGTTTTCAGGAACCCATGATTTCCAAGGAGATATGAGGCACTATTGAGATCCTTTAGCCATATCAACTTTGTGTTTTTAGTAAATAGATTAGGCTGTTGGTATTTTGATATCAAGTAAAATCAGGGAGGTTGCATCCCCCATATTTTTGGAACAGATTTGATATTATCAACAGGAAATATTTTGTTCTTGGAACCTATATAAGCATGTTATTTTGTAAACATGGAATCATCTCTGCCTGGGGCAAGACTATGGATTTTTCAATTACAGACTTGAATGGAATACAATACTCATCACAACTTTAGCTTTTCCGTATTGTGTTTTTATTCAAGTCATGTTTATTTCAATTTGTAGATATATTATGATTGCTTTCACTGTCATGGTTTACTACAAGTTGATAGAATAAAAGTTTACATATTATCCATATTTCATATTCCAGATTTAACACACAATAATCATTTGTTCAAATTTTAATTAAGAGATTTATCTTTATCTTTGATTGAACGTTTATACACAAGTTCTCACAGCAGGATTTATCTTAATGTGGCTTCTTGTAAAATTATGAGATTGTTGTGATCATTTCTTTTATGTGTTCTGTCATTCGAACTTCATCATTGGTGCTTCACATTTATGAGAAGCAATTTCAGGATCTGTTGCAGGTTTACCTCGTCAGATAAGGTGATTGGATGCTATACATCGAACATATATTGGATGCGACAACAAGTCAGCCTGTTATTTGATTTCGTTAGCATAATAAATATAGAAGTCCCCTGTAGTTAAAACAATTTTTAGCATCTGTTATTTCTTATGTTTAATTAGACAGTTTGATATTTGATTTCTTTTATATAAACATTATAAGAAAACAAATCATAAAGATTAGATAATAGTTTTACTGTTGTTTAAAAAATCAATTTACATTCAATTTTCACGGATTCAGATTAAAATTTGTATTCTGTACATATTATATATATATTAGAATTAGAATTATTTGTATGTATTGTACATATGATAAGTAGATTTATTTTATAAGTATTAGTTAGTTAAACTGTAAATATATATTAGATGCATATACAGTTTTCAACGATTGTTATTTATTAAGTTATTGTATTTTCTTTAGTTATATTTTGTGCTTTCTTTAGGACTTAGATCGGCCAACGAAGCCGCTAAACCCGTCGAAGTGGATTAATCCAAACGGATTGGGTTAATTAGACAACCCCGGACTGGATTCACTCCTCCTGTTGACGAGCGGTCAATTTCGTCCGTCAACAAATGATGCTAGAAGGAAGGCTTGAAAACTATTAATGGCACGAGGAGGTTCTAAGACTCCTCCCCCACCTACCCGCTCACCTATAGTAACTAGAAGTCGTTCAGACGACAAAATTGTCCCTCAAAAAACAACCACATCAAATGATGATCTACGGATCACAGTTGAACCGATAGCTCCAAATCCTATGGGTGGTGACATACAAGATATTGTTCGACAATATATCATAAGAACGCATAGTGCCTTAGCCCGTATAAGACAACCAAACCGACCTTTGAATCAAGCATTGGACTTCTCTGATATCAGATAACAACTTGGAGGTACTGACCTTACCTTATACCCTATAGATCCAATCCTCACTCTTGCAGCAGGAGGATCTAGTATACCACCATCACCACCTCCTCCATCTCCTTCTTCTTCTGGAGAATAATCCTCTGATGAAGGCAGTTCCTCATCCCAGCCTTCGATAACACCCACACCTATGGAAAACCTGAACAATCCTTCCAGACCCTGGCTCGACCAAGATGCAATGGCCATACCTGGGCCTCAACATCCTTTACCCAAATACTCGAAGAAATGGCTCCCTAAATTTGACCCGGACTCCAAATAGATCGCTGAAGATCACATCAAAAAGTTTATGCTAGCCATTAGACTTCATAGTATTGAGCACGAAGATGTAGTTTGTAGATTGTTTCCCTATGCCTTTGAAGGCAATGCCTCTACTTGGTACTTTGCCCAACATCCCCACACCATCGTGTCATGGGAGAAATTTGAATCCCGTTTCCTTGAGAAGTTCGGAGACGACAAGTCTCCTGAAGTTCTAGTCATGGAGATTTCTAGTTTAAAAATGAACCCCAAAGAAAAGATCAAATACTTTAATCAAAGGTTCTTGACACTAAAGAATCAGATCCCTACGGATTTGATGCCTGCCGAGAATCTTATTATCGCATACTACCCAAAATCATTACATCAAAACATAGCCATTTAGGTAAAGAGATGCAAGAAAGACACATTGTTAGAAGCCTTCGAAGAGGCCAGTCATATCGAGAAAGACATTCTCAGTTTAAAAGACACTACTAGAAACGATATAGAGACTAGTTCATCTTCCAAAAAGAAAATTGAAATCCTTCCTAGACCTTCCCAAAACAAAGCTCAACTTGAGAGTTCGGATTTAGAAAACTTACAGAAATTCATTCAAAAATTGTCCAACCAAGTTATAGATTTGAAAAGATCGGCTGAAGAAGCTTCTTCGAGAAAAGGGCCTTACAAACCCCCTTTTAGGAAGCCTTTTCCTACCAATCGACCTAATTCAAATAATGAAGGCCTAAATCTAGAAAGCCTGCAATTTTCTATTCAAACGATCCTAGAAGCACAGGATAACTTGATTCCTCCTGAGATTCCTGAAGAAGGAGCTAAACAAGAGATGGTATAAGAAGATGAATCCTCTCCGAATATTTTCGGACATTTTTTGGATAACATTTGTCAAGCTAATTTTGAAACAGTGCATCCTTACAATACTAGGAGCAAGACAACAAATAAGCCCTCTTCTGAAATCACTACGACTTCGCCTCAAAAACAATCTAAATCAACTGATACTAAACAGAATTTAGTAAACCCATGTTTGGATTATGATTTGGTTGAATATCTAAAAAAACTTAGGGTTAACATTTCTGTTTACGAATTATTAAAATTCCCTTTTCTTCTACAAAAAATGCTGCAGAATATTGCAAAGAACAACAAAAATAACAATCTGAGCAGTAACAAAGGTGTTCAAAACAACCCCAAAATTCCTCAGAAGGCCTCTGCCAAAACTACATTCGAACCTCATGATAAAAGAGACATTCCTGTAAATAATGTAACAAATGTAGATAAACCAGTTTCAGAGGCTGTGAGTAAAAATCAACAATCTTCCACCGTTAATATTCGCAGGAATGTCCCTCCATTTTTGTTAATGTTTGAAAATTTCAATAGGAATGTACATAACTGTATGGTATATTCAGGTGCGTCATGTAACATAATGCCTTGGTCTGTCTATCAAAAGATTAATGCTGAAGTTCAACCATCCAGCTTGAAAATTATCCATCTTGATCGAACTAGTGTTAAAGTGATAGGCGAATTAAGAAATGTGCTTATAAGATTGTCGTCTAATCCTAAAGTTCATCAAGTGATTGATATTATTGTTGTAGATATCCCAGAAGTTTATGGTTTGTTTTTAAGTAGATATTGGTCAGAACAATTACATGGCTACTTTGCAACAGATTGGTCTCACTTGTCGTTGACTAAGAATGGAAAGCCCAACAGAATCAAGGTAAATCGTGAATGTTATCTGAAGTTCACGGTGACTGATTTAAATGATCCCAATGAACCATTCACTCCTTCTGCCGATTCTCCTGAAATACAGGGAATGGATACTTTTTTCGATAATTTCATGGCTGAAACTTCTACTATCACTAACCCGGAACAATAGTCTGAAATTTTGACATATACGCAACCAACAAATTCCTCTCAGTGGTCACATGCAACCGACAAAAATCAAATATGGTCTCTTTACTTTGATGGGTCAAAATCTAAGGAAGGAGTTGGTGCAGGTTGCGTTCTCATCGATCCAGCAGGTAATAAGACTCTGATTGCTTGCCGGTTAGAATTCGAATGTACGAACAACACGACCGAATATGAAGCACTCCTGCAAGGCCTCAGAAAAGCATTAGATCTGAACATTCAAAATTTGACTGTACTTGGTGATTCGGAAATCGTGGTTAGACAGGTAAAAAATTCTATCCATTCTTTATCTCTGCACCTTAAAAGCTATCAAACTAAGGTATGGAATTTGATGAACAAGTTTTCTACATTTAACATAAATTCTATTCCTAGATTGAATAATTATAAAGCTGATTTGTTAGCTAACATCACTTCAAAACTTTTTCCTGCAGAAGGCTTATCTCCGAATGCATTTTCCGTCAAACTATTGTTTAAACTGTCTGTCCCAGACAACATCATGAATTAGAGAGTCTTCGATGAGAACCAACAGATTATAAGTTTTCTGCATATGGAAGAAACTTTCTAGGGTGCGGTGATCGACGAAGGTACCCATGACGAAAATCTTCATGACTTTACGGTAATACCAGATCCGAGATCCCTAGAATCTTCATCAGACCTGGTAAACTCTATCCCAAAATTTGTAGTTAGATTAGAAAATTTTTATGATCTTCACGACAAGTTCAGAAAATTAGTGAACTATAAAACGAATAGTTCCTCTTTGACGTATGAACAAGTAAATTTGGGAACTAAAGACAATCCATAGTGCATTAATTTAGGGTTGGGGTGTTATGAGCAAGAAAAAGCAGCATTTATTAAGTTGTTTAAGGAATTCAAAGATTTTTTTTCTTGGATGTACGACGACCTAAAAACCTTTGATCCTAACATCATACAACATGTTATTCCCATGAAACCCCAAACCCAACCTTTTCAACAAAAGTTAAGGAAAATGCACCCAAAACTTGAACCAACGGTCAAGAAGGAATTAAACAAACTCCTGAACACTAAGATAATTTTTCCAGTTAGGCACACACAATGGGTCTCTAATCTTGTCCCTGTCAGAAAGAAGAGTGGTGAAATCCGACTATGTGTTGATTTCTGAAATCTTAACCGAGCGTCTGATAAAGACAACTACCCTGTCCCTCCCATGGAACAGATCCTTCAATAGGTATCTAGTTCTGAAAGATTATCCTTACTGGATGGTTTTTCAGGGTACAACCAAGTCCTTATGTCTCCTCCAGACCAACTCAAAACCACCTTTTGCACTCCATGGGGCACCTACGCTTATAGAAAGATGCCCTTTGGACTCATAAACGCCTGTGCCACTTTCCAGAGAGAGATGGACATTGCTTTATGAGGCTTAATCAATCACTCTGTAGTAGTTTACCTAGACAACATCACTGTCTTCTCGAAAAATAAAGAAGATCATCTAGCTCATTTAAGATCCGTTCTACAGTGATGTCGTAAATACGACATTTCTTTGAATCCTAAAAAATCTATCTTCGCAGTAGAACAAGGTAAGATCCTCGGATTGATTGTATCGAGCGAAGGGATGATTATCGACCCTGAAAGGACTCGAGTCATTTTGAAACTGCCCCCTCCCTCGTCAAAAAAGTCCATGCAATCTTTCTTAGTTCAGATAAACTTTGTTAGAAGATTTGTCCCCAGCTTTTCAGAAATGGTGAGACCATTACAAAACCTAATAAAAAAGGATATATAGTACCATTGGGGACCTTTATAAAGCCAGGCTTTTGATTCAATAAAAAAGACCATAATAGACGCTCCTTCTCTAATGAGCCCCGACTTTTCGCAAGACTTCACCCTCTACACGTTTTCCTCTGACTGCTCATACGTTGTCGTCCTAACTCAAAAGAACACTGAAAACAATGAAGTCCCAATTGCCTTTATGAGCTTAGCCTTCAAGGGGGCGGAAATTAATTTCCCAGTAGTAGATCATCAAGACTATGATGTTTTCAAAGCAGTAAAACACTTCCAATCTTATCTGTTGAAATCTAGAACGAAAATCATTGTCCCTTACCCGACTGTCAGAAATCTGTTAGTACAAAAAGAACTAGGCGAAAAAAGGGCAAACTGGGTCACATCCTTACAAGAATATGATATAGAAATTACCCCATCACAAATAGTGAGAGGCCAAGGTTTATGCAAGTTGGTCGTTGATTCAGTTGTAGGATAGCAAGAGGAAAATGATATGTTAAATCCAGGACAACACTATCAAAATCAAATTTGTTGTGCACAAAACCCTGCTAGTCCCTGGTACGATGACATAAAATTTTGTCTTATACATGGATCATATCCCTGTCACCTTGATCCCACCAACATGAGAGAACTAAGATTAAAATCTACTTCTTTTCAGCTGATTAATGGTATTTTGTTTCGTCAAAATTTTGATGGAGTATAATGCACTGTCTTGAGAAAGATGATGCAGAAAAAGTCTTATTGGAATTGCATGCAGGTGAAGCTGGTGGGAATTTTGGTGGAGAAACCACTGCCCATAAAGTATTAAGAGCAGGTTATTACTGGCCTACCCTTTTTAAATATGCTCATGCTTTATGTCACAAGTGTGTGATTTGTCAAAAAGCATCCGGTCGGATACAGAAACCAGCTTTCCCTTTGGAACCAGTTTCGGTAGACTCCCCTTTTCAGCAGTGGGGTCTGGATATTATAGGCCCAATCAATCTACCATCCTCGAAAAAACATAAATATATCATAACAACCACAAATTACTTCACCAGTTGGTCTGAGGCTGCCCCATTAAAAGCTATAAATACCAGCCAGGTAATATTCTTCTTGAATTCAAATATTATTACTCGTTTCAGTATCCCTGAATGCCTAGTTTTTGATAATGCTTCTTATTTTTCGTCTCTTGAAATGAGTGATTTCGCTCTAGAAAAAGGAATTAAATTAAAGTACTCTGCCAGCTATTACCCCCAAGGCAACAGTTTGGCAGAATCGACTAATAAAAATCTGATCAAAATTATAAAGAGAACGGTCTCCGAAAACCATAAAAATTGGCATAACGCATTGTTAAACGCAATCTGGGCTGATAGAGTAACTCCTAAAACTATTGTGGGTAACTCACCTTTCTTTCTCGTTTACGGAAGGGAGGCAATTATTCCACCACATGTCCTTCTTCCATCTCTGCAGTTATCACAGAAAGTATAGTAAGAGGATTGTCCCCCTTTGGAGAGTCGAATTAACGCTTTGTTAAAATTAGAAGAAGTGAGGGCTCAAGCAAAATGCAAATTGGATCAACATCAACTCATTGTTAAAAATTGGTTTGATTCCAGTTCAACCTCTGACATAAATTTTGAGGTAGGTGACCTTGTCCTAAAATGGGACAAACCTCATGAGGGAAAAGGAGAGCATACAAAGTTTCAAAACTTGTGGTTGGGACCGTTTTTAATTGATGAGAAATTGGGTCCTAGTTCCTTTAGATTACAGAATTTAGAGGGACAACCAGACACCTTTCCAGTGAATGCACAAGCTCTAAAAGGTACTTTGCGTGATGACGCTCCCATGTACACTGTGTAAATATTTTCTATTTTGTTTGCTGTTTGTTTTTGTTTGCTGGTTTGTTTTGATTTTTCCTTTATGCTTATCGGTCTTTCTTTATGAAACACACATGCCTGCATCATGGGTTAGTTCGGACATATATAACATAAAAATTTCCCCTCGAAAATGACTGTTGAAAGTTGTTTGAACATCAATTTTGGTATTTCTCTGAGTTTGCAACCATATTGAAGATAACTTGTTGTTTGAAAAGAATTTCTTGATTTCAATCTGCAACTGAAGATATTCACGATCATCCATAAAAATTATTTTTACGCTGTACCTATTCCTTAAGAGAACAACTCAGAGATGTCTCCCTGCTCTTGAAAGTTAGTTGTATTAACAAACTATTTCCAGATCTTAATAAAGGACAGCTAAAAAATTTCTTCAAGGTCTGTGACTTACTAAGATGTGTCTAAAAACTAGAATTTTCAGCGTCACCCCACTCTATTAATATTTTTAAAACTAAATAAAACTTCAGAGAGCTGTGGGAAGTGCTTGTAAACTCACCGGGATACTGAACACGTCTGCTGGCAGTGGGTAAATGCATGCATGACGCCAAGATAACTTCGTCGGGGTACTGAACAGGCCCGCTGGTAGCGAAGCAATGTCAGGTAAAAGAAAATTCTCAGATATGGATTCTTTTTGACCTTAAATGTCCTTCGTTCTGATCTGGAACTTCTTGGCAGGATACATATACCAGAGTGGGTTAATTGACATCCCTTTCGAGGCTATGGACACCTGCTGGCAGCAACGGCCCTGTCAACAGTATTGAAGATTTTAACTTTAATATCATGACTCTCTTTTGTTAAGATTGTCATCAGTTTTCGTCTCTTTAAAATAATAGTAATCTGAAATTAGAATGCATTATAATTATTTACGATGTTCAGACAGCTTTTCGGTTGTTTTCGATTTGAAGTTTTTTCTGATTATCCTAATTTGAACTCGTTCATTTGGCAGAGATAACTGCTTCTCCCAGTGTGTTGCCATTGTTGGCAGCAATAATATAATTTCTATTGTTTATAAGCTGCCTACACATGATCTCTAAATTTTCATTACTCGTCATGACCATTGTCACTAAACCACACTTGTCACTTGTCGCTTTTTACATATCTTCTTTTCAATTTTTGTTTTCATGACTGTAAGCATGAAAACTTGTAGCTAGAATTGACACTTTGTTTCGATTTTTTATTAAAGGAAAACTGTTCATATGGTATATTATTGAATTATCATATTTTTGCTATGAACATGATTGTTCTCCTTGTTTATAACTCTTTGGTTCTAAACATGCCTTGGTTAGATAAGTGAAAGACCTCCATTCATTAATATTTGATTGATATTAATTGAGTTTTGATTCATGAAACTTTGAATTATTCCATTGTTATTCGATGCACTTACCTTTGTGATCAAACTATGAATGCACATATTTTGGTTTTAAAGTGTTCTGGTCCTAGTATGTACCCAATGCCAAGGTGGCATATAGAGTACAACATGCCATTACTCTTCTGCGTGGTCTCGGGCTTCATGATTTTTCTCCCACGCATGGTGATTAATGCCTCTGCCTACCATTTGAACTGTCATAGCATTGTTTTGCTGAGGTTCGGGGCTATGGATTTTTATCAAACCCTACCTGTAAGTTATGTGTTGATTCCCTTCTATTCGCCATGGCTCCAGTGGTAAGGATCGAGCCCAATGGTATCCAAACCTTGCTATCGTATGATAATGCCAGAGACGATTTATAAAGGAACGATTGACGTTTATTCATTAAAAAATTTAAGGGTTTCAATCTGAGAGTTTCTCAAGAGTTCGCATTGACCTTCAATGGTTGCAGAGAAAAGATAGGTGACGTGCATCTAGAGGTAACTGAAGAATTTTTAAGCCAAGCCATGGGTTTACCACTTGTCAGGCAAAAATGGTTCAAGAATGCAAAAGTTGAAGAGGTCCCCTAGACTTTGATGTTCACCTCACGAAAAATTTCTAGTTGCAATTGAGGTATGCCCGTCTCATCCTTAAAACCCAGGTGGCATGATCTACTTGCTATTGTGAAACAATTCATTACGTGTGAAGGAAGATTTGGGTTAGTTTTCCTATATCATCTATGATTGCTTATGAGTTTCATTGACTTCCCGTTGAATATGCCCTATTTTCTGCTTAGAAGACTCTACAAGATGGGAAAACGGTTTAAGAAGCAGAGGTCTGATTCGAGTTTATTCCATCATGGTTTAATTAAAATTATCCTTGTGCATAAGTTGCAATTACAAAATGATTGTTGGGATGCATTTATTTTACGAAATTGCTTTGGCAATAGTGAGTTGGGACAGGTTGATAAGTCTGTTGTCATGGAAACCCTTGTGAAACCTACCGCCTCTCCTCCACCGCTCCTGCCTTGCGATATTTCCCTTAATAATGAACCCTCGACCTACCCTGAGGTTACTCAACCAGACAATCAACCAGGTTCGCACTCAATGAGTTGCACTAAAACTATTAAAAAACCCACAGGGAAGAAGCTAAAGGGCAGTGCCGATGTTAATTACAAGAATAAAAAGGATGGTCATTTGATTTCATGATGTGCTCGAAATAAATTCAAACCCTGTGCAGACACAAACAACACAAGAGAGGTTTTTGGTTGAAGAAGACCCTGTGTCATACAGGCTCTATTCTGACACACCCTATGACTATGTAAACAACCTGCCTCCATGTCTAAAAGGTAACCCATAATTCTTGGGCATTCAACTCTGTGATAAACCTACCTTTCGCGTGGACGATTCTCCAAACCTTAATGCTGTCAGTTCCAATGCACAGTCCCTACAGCCACAGTGTGATGAATGTCGATCCTGGATCGACAGGTATTATACGGATGTGCCTTTACTACAGTCCTGACTTAAATCTTTGAAAGACCAAGTGGATTCGTTGACAAACGAGAACAATAGACTCCAATCCATAACTCAAGCAAAGGAGAAATGCCTAAAAAATACAGGATCTGTCATTTTTAAGAATGTAGAAGTAGCCACAACAATCGTAAACTCCAAGATTGCTTGATATGTTTTAATCCCATGATTTGAGGTATGATCCTTTTGAATTTTATCATGATTTTGTCTCTCTCAATTTAGGATATATGATTTGATTGAATTGATTATCTCTCTTATAAAGATTAGTTTGTTCTGTTTATTGAATAAAATATGATTGTAGTTTCTATTATAACTAGCTACAAAATCGTAAGATTCTGTAGCCAGTTAGAAAAATTTGAATTGCTTGATTTGACAATTGAAAACATATCTAAAATTTCCCCATTTTCATTTGTTTTCAGGAACCCATGATTTCCAAGGAGATATGAGGCACTGTTGAGATCCTTTAGCCATATCAACTTTGTGTTTTTAGTAAATAGATTAGGCTGTTGGTATTTTGATATCAAGTAAAACTAGGGAGGTTGCATCCCCCATATTTTTGGAATAGATTTGATATTATCAACAGGAAACATTTTGTTCCTGGAACCTATATAAGCATGTTATTTTGTAAACATGGCATCATCTTTGCCTGGGGAAAGACTATGGATTTTTCATTTACAGACTTGAATGGAATATAATACTCGTCACAACTTTAGCTTTTCCGTATTGTGTTTTTATTCAAGTCATGTTTATTTCAATTTGTAAATATATTATGATTGCTTTCGCTGTCATGGTTTACTACAAGTTGATAGAATAAAAGTTTACATATTATCCATATTTCATGTTCCAGATTTAACACATAGTAATCATTTGTTCAAATTTGAATTAAGAGAATTATCTTTATCTTTGATTGAACATTTATACACAAGTTCTCACAACAGGATTTATCTTAATGTGACTGCTTGTAAAATTATGAGATTGTTGTGATCGTTTCTTTTATGTGTTCTGTCATTCAAACTTCATCATTGCTGCTTCACATTTATGAGAAGCAATTTCAGGATCTGTTGCAGGTTTACCTCGTCAAATAAGGTGTCTGGATGCTATACATCGAACAGATATTGGACGCGACAACAGGTCAACTGTTATTTGATTTCGTTAGCATAATAAATATAGAAGTCCCCTATAGTTAAAACAATTTTTAGCATCTGTTATTTCTTATGTTTAATTAGACAGTTTGATATTTGATTTCTTTTATATAAACATTATAAGAAAACAAATCATAAAGATTAGATAATAGTTTTACTGTTGTTTAAAAAATAAATTTACATTCGATTTTCACGGATTTAGATTAAAATTCGTATTCTGTACATATTATATATATCTTAGAATTATAATTATTTGTATGTATTGTACATATGATAAGTAGATTTATTTTATAAGTATTAGTTAGTTAAACTGTAAATATATATTAGATGCATATACAATTTTCAACGATTTTTATTTATTAAGTTATTGTATTTTCTTTAGTTATATTTTGCGCTTTCTTTAGGACTTAGATTGGCCAATGGAGCCGCTAAACCCGTCAGAGTGGATTAATCCAAAGGGATTGGGTTAATTAGACAACCCCAAACCGGATTCACTCCTCCTGTTGACGAGTGCTCAATTTTGCCCGTCAACAAGCAGGTCTCCCATACCACAGTTCATAAGGTGTCTCGTCACTTTGTGGTCTAAGGTGGGATTTGTTAAGAATGTGGACTGCTATGTGTATTTCTTCTACCCAGTAGGTTTGACCAATGTTCTTCTCATTCATCATTGATCTAGCCATTTCCTGCATTGTTCTATTTTTCCTCTCAACTACTCCATTTTGTTGTGGAGTTCTTGGGATTGTGTATTCTCTCTTGATCCCATGTCTATCAAAGAATTCCTTGAAATCACTTGACATAAACTCTCCTTGTTTTTATGATCTTACTGCCTTTAACCTCTTGCCTGTTTGAGTCTTAGTTAAAGCCTTAAATATTTTAAACTTCTCAAATGCTTCAACTTTTTCCTTGAGAAAGGCAACCCAAGTAAGTTTGGAGTAATCATCAATAATCAACATGAAGTAGTTTTCTTTCCCTGTGCCTTCTTGTCTTGATGGTCCACATAAATCCATACGAACTAGTTGGAGTGGTTTCTCTATTGAAGTAAAGCTCTTGGACTTAAAAGGTGTCCTAGTTAGCTTTCCTACTTGGCAGGGTTTACACATTGAATATTGGGGATTTGATATTCTCGGAAGATCTTTTACTACCTCGAGATTTTTGAGTTTGATTAAGTGGTCAAATTTTATATGTCCAAGTCTCCTATGCCATAACTAGCTTTCATCATGTTTTCTTAGATGACACTCTTCTCTATTTTCTTCCAGTACATATACATTATTTTCTGTCCTTGTGCCTTTGGCCACCACTTGTCCTGAGTTTACAGAATTTATTTTGCAGTCCTTGGACATGAACACCACTTCACATCCTCTGTAACACATTTGAATTACACTAAGCAGATTATGTTTCATCCCATCTACAAGTATAACATCTTGGGCTTTTCCTTTTCCATTACTTAAACTCACCATCCCTTTACCCTTTATTTTACCTGGAGCATCATTTCCAAAGGTTATGTTTCCTGATTTGATTTCACTTAGAGATAGAAAATTACCTTTTTCTCCCATCATATGTTTGGAGCATCCACTGTCTATATACCAAGGGTTCATTTTTCTTTGAGCTGACAACACTAATCCACACTTGTCACTTTCTTTCTTCTTCCAAACCTTGACATTTTCAGCAGGGGAATTCAAATATGGTTCATACTTCCTTAATCGATAGTCAATAGATTTATGTCCATAGTTATGATAGATGTAGCATTCAATCTCATTGTTCAATAGGTCAAATTTATTATTGCAGCGTTGTCTACTCATTGACTGTTGATTATTTCTTGACCTCCTTAGTTGCATCTCTCTAGACTTAATTTGACAATTTGCAATCTGTGAAGGTTTGTTACTTGGCTGTATCATTCTTTGTTGTGGCAAGTATTTATTCCTTTGAAATCTTAATTTCTCATGTTTAAGTCTTAAGGAACAATTTACAACTTTGTGACCAAAGTTAGAACAATAGAAACAATAACCATAGAAAAATTCTTTTTACCTGGAAAATGGTTTTCTTCTTTGAGCAAATCGATTTCTTCCATGCTGACGACGTCTTTCAGCAGGGAGCACATTATTTTTTTGTTCTACAGATTCAGTCTTGGTACCTTTTTCTTTACTTGTCCTAGGTGGTTGATTGTCTTCCTTTGTTTCTACAGGTTTGTTGTTGTCATTGGTTGTATATTTGACAAACTTGATGGGTTCTTCGTTTCTTGGCTTACCACTACTTGATCCCTCTTCATAACCCAGACCAGTTTTTAGCTTTGGATTCCTTTGTTGATTCAGAATGGTGGCTAATCCTTTTGAGGCTTTGATACTTGACAGATTTTGATTATACAAGCTTGAAACTTCTCCATCTCTTTCCTAGTTTTCACTACTTCTTGTTCTAAGGCTTCACATCTTGCCTTCTTTTCTGATAACTGTCGTTTCAGAATGTCTTCGATTTTCTTTACCTCTTCTAATTACACTTTTAGTAGGACAAAGTATTCATCAGGTTCTTTACCGTCTTTCTAGAACTGTATCAACAATTGTCTTTGCTTTCTGTTCTTAATTTTTAGTCTGCCAATCTCTTCCAGTGCACTGATCAGTTCTATGTGCATGTCAACCACAACTTCTTCTTCATTAGCATCACTTCCTATGATTTTATTATCATAATACTCTTTGGCCATAAGTATGAATTCATTTAGTTTATCTTCAATAGAGGAGTCATTGTCTTCATCATATGAATGATCATCATCATCGTTTACGCAAAGACTTTTCTTCTTAAAGTTATTCTCTTTAAAGAAATTTCTGCATTTGTGCTTCTCCTCATCATCACATGTCCGGTCCTTTCTTTTGTGGGGACATTTATTTGAAAAATAACCTATCCTACCACAGTTGAAAAATTTGAAAGGCAGTTTACCTTTGTATTTGTCTGATCCCTTCTTCAGTCTCTTCACAAATTTTTCTTCAATTTGATCGGGCTCAGAATCCTCATTCTTGTCTGCCTTAAATGATGCTTCTCTGGAGGTGGGTTTATCTTTAACTATTCTCATTTCATATGCAATCAATGTTCCTAGAAGTTGATCAAACTCCAAGGTTTTTGGATCATTAAGTTCTTCTATAGCAGAGACCTTCGGGTTGAACCTATCTAGGAGAGATCTCAAGATTTTCTAAACTAAAGAAGGTTCCTCATTTTTTTCACCAAGTGATTTCATTGCATTTACCATTTCTTCTACTCTCAGAAAGTATTTTCCAACAGTTTCATCTTCCTTCATCTTCAACTGTTCAAACTGTATTCTGTACGTTTGAATCTTGGCATCCTTTATCTTCTCATTAACTTCATAACTGCTAATGAGCTTGTCCCACATTTCTTTGGTAGTTCCTAGGTGCATAACTTTTACGAATTCTGCTTCTGCAAGCCCACTCAAGATAACATTCATAGCCTTAGCGTTGAAGCTAAATTCTAGCTTGTCATCCTTATTAGCTAGTACAACTGGATTTACATAACCAATATCTACCACATCCCAGACATCTACACCTAAAGACAGTATGTAGGTTCTCATTCTAACTTTCTAGAAGGAAACGTTTGTTCCATTGAACATAGGGGCCTTATTGGTTGAATTTCCTTCATGGTGTTGACACTCAAAACTGAAATGGGTTGCAGCAAATCAATCCCAAGGCAACCTCGAACCAATTTGGACTGGGAGCTGCCCCTTCCAACCCGAGAGGGATCTCTCTAACAATGTCACAATAGGAATTTAAGTAGCATGAAAAAGGTGGGCAGATTTATGGGTAACTGATGGTCTTGGATTTTTGGAGTTTGGGTGTTAAACCAGGGAAATGGTCCATTGGGCATGGAGTCAAATGAAAACCGAAGAAAAGAGACAATAGCATATATTAAATAACTTGTATAAGGTGAGGCAAAGTAAGTCTATCTCTCAGCGTTTTGATTAATTATGATGCGGTAGTGGAAAGAAAAAGGAAAGGCCGACGTAGCAAAAGATATATGCAAAATTCTGAAAATGTAGATTGGTCTTACACAACTGATAGCTGGTGCAGAGGAAAGGCAATAAACAATTGCAGAAAACCAAAATCCTTTCGTTATAGTAGTGTTCGTACTAAAGTATAACGAAGCCCATCGGTTAGAAGAGAAAAAAATGTAATACAGTCATGATGGATTAAGGAAGACATAAAGAGATGGTAAAGACAATTTCAGCTGCGAGTAAGGAAACACATAAATGAAATCCAAACAGTTTTAACATAGCTGAAAGAGAAGAAGAACATGCTGAAAGAAATCGACCGTGATGAATCTCACAATCGCAAATAACAGATCTTATTTATTACTCCAATCTAGTTTTACAAGAAACTCAGTCATTACCATGAAACTCTCTTAACATAGGTTTTTCTCCCAGTCCTGTGCTCATGCACCCCCCCCTCTCCTATGTTACATACATCAGTCTTTTAAGAAGAAAAAATGAGACTCTTAGTGTTCCAGGAATCTGAAACGGTTCGTCTTCATGGTTCGCGACCACCAGCTGCTCTGAACCGTTACTAAGTGGAGTCCTTTCAGCTGGGATAAATTTTTGCGTTTGATTTTGTTTTGAAACCTCCAAACATCAGCGAAGGCTTCCCACCAATGCCTAGGACTGATCACTCCAGGTGGACTGTCCTTCATTTTCCTCTTCTTTCCTCTCTCACTCCAGGACAAATCTCTATTAGTTTTACAAACAAGAATAATACAACATGCGTGACACAGTGCCTCTCTTAGACTTCTAAATGGACAATAGAAAGCAATTCTGTTGATGGCATCCATTTAAGACTTACAACGACTATGCTATTAAAAATAAGGAGTAGTCTTAAAATGTATACAGTATCTTCCTATTTAGCAGAAGTCATGGCCATATGGAGTCGATAATCAAATCCCACTCCACCATCTTGTACAAGAAGACAAAAGGTTGGCATACCACTCTTGGAGAAGCATACATTACATTTAGACCAACTTCAGAAGATATTTTTTTTTCTGGAGCACACTGCTGAATATAATCTGTGCAAGTTTGCTTCCTGAGTAACCAATGACACTGCTATATTTTTTCTTTCCAGATGTAACATCCAGGTCATTGGATCCAACAAAACCTAAATGATGCATATTTGAGTTGACATTCACTACTCGAGAAGGAGAACCTCTTATTAGAGAGGGTAGGAGAAAAAGAGTAAGAAGTGCCAGAGCTAGATGATTCACTTGCGTATGTTCTTCAAAGCCATCTTTAGAAAAAGTATGAGGTGCTCCAATGGAGAAAATGCGCGCATTATTAATCAGAACATGTAGGGGACCTTGTCGAGCATTCCAAGCTGGTGCAAACTTTCCAACAGATTCTAGCGAAAGAAGATCTAATTCCATCACTTCTATATCAAGAAGGATAGCCATCCTAGAGCATTCCTTTTGCCATTTCTGTATCAAATCATTGGCGGCCCTTGATTTCCTGCATGCCATAACAACATGTGCCCGTCCTTCTGCCAAATGTTTTTCCATTTCTAGGCCAATTCCACTTGTAGCACCAGTTAGAATGCAGGTTAAACCATTCAGGGGAGGTAACTGTAAGGGATTTTTAAGGTGGCAGGCGAGAATCCTCTGAAAGAGAATGTCATAGAGAACAAGAAGCCAACCCTTTATCCATTCAATCCATCCGAGTGAGATCTGTGTTTTTCCACCCATCTGAGCTCCCTCCTCCTTGTGCAGCATAGTCGATTTTGATTTCTGTTACAACACATGGATTGACATGTTTAATCTCTAGGATCTGCCCTTAGATAAAAGGGCCCGACTCTGATACCAATTGTTGGAAAAATGAGAGGGGGGGGGGTGAATCAATTGTTATTGTGCTTAAACAATTATGCTTATTTTAAACTCTTTACACAACATTTAATGACAACCACAATAATGCAGAGAAGTAAGCAATAAAACATTCATCATCAGTCACACATATGAGATACAAAGAGACAGATATTTCCTGAGGAAACCCATACAGGGTAAAAACCTCTTCTTCTTTATATGATAAGTAATATTTACATTCTTAACATTATCATACATATGAGAACCAACTCATAATGAGGCTACAACCTTTGTTTTGCAAGCTGCTACTTGCTGAGAGCACCAACTCTTTGGATTTTATAGCACCAACTAGAAGGGAGCACCAACTCCCTGGATTCTCTAGCACCAACTCCATGTGTTCAAGCACCCACTTGAATCTATGAGGACAATAGTCCTCCCTAGAACCTCCCTACCACCCTGAAATATAAATATTTTCTATTAAGACTTATTACAACGATATAAAGTTCTTCAATGGCTTACCAGTGTCATCACTGTTCTGCTACACTGCGCTGCTCTGTCTACAACAATGTCTTTTGCACACTCCTTGCACTTTCTGTTCTTTTTCCTTTTATGCTCTCTGCGCCATGTCCCTTCAATGCACCATTCCCATTATGTGCATCTCTGCTGCTACACTCTACCTCCTTCTTCACACCTCAATCACACACAACAACAACAACACATATCTCTTCTTTTTTCCCCATTCTTTTCATCTCTGTTCTCCTTGTCCATCCAATATCTGCTAAACTCCTCATGTTGAGTACTCTACCTGATCATCATTACAACTCTTTAGATTCTCTGGCGGTTCAACCCACGCGTCCAACATCACTGGGTGTTATGTTGAGATTTCTCATCCTGTCTAGCAATTGAGACTCTTCGTATTCTCTATCATAGTCAAGCTAATCCTCTTTGTTGCAGTTACAGGCTTCAACACCCATCAATCTGTCAATTGCCTCTAAGAATATTCTTCAATCACTGGAAGATGCCTCCAGCCTCTTCCTCTCCTCCGATGATCATACTGAGGCCTCTTCAAGTCCTCTGGCAAAAACCATTAGTCGTTTCTAGTAGTTACACTGTGAAGTGAAACAGTGGCCCTCCGATCATATTCAAGTTCACCTGCACTGTTGGATGGAGTTCGTAGGGTCTTGCGTTTAATTAACCGTTTCACATTTTGGCATTTCAGGATTCCTGTGGTTAAGGTTTCTTTACGCTTCATGTACTGATCCCCAAAACTCCGAAATTGAGCTTGGTTTCACTAGCTCCTTCCTCCATATTTCGCCAATGTGACCAATGGTTGTGACCACAGGTTGAGCCAAAATGTGTTTCGCATTTTGACATTTCGGCAATCCTGTTGTGAGGCATCTCGAATCTCCAAGTTGCGATCTCCAAAACTCCGAAAAAGGAGCTTAGATGGAGTAGCTTCGATCATTTTGGCATTTTGTATTTCGACATTTCACTATTTTGCATGTCACGAATTCCTGTTGTGAGGCATCTCGACTCTCCAAGTCGCGATCTCCGATATATCCTCCATGTTGCAATTTCGCATTTCATCTTTTCACGATTTCGCATATCGCGAGTTTGAGAGGTTAGGGAACCCCGTTCCTTGACTTTCCAGTCAGTGAAATGACGATATGTCACCACGTGTCCTATGGACCCAACGATCCAGTTCTTGTCATGATTTCGATACTTCACGGGCCTTCGTCATGTTTGATCAACGGTCCATATCAATCCTCGATCCGACGGCTAGGATTATTTCATGATTTCGCATATTGCAACTTCAAAGGTTAAAGTTCCTTTGTTATTTGATTTCTCGGTTTGCAAAATCCCGGTATCTGAAACTCCGAAATGGAGTCAGAATAATATATTTCGGCATTTTGCATTTTGCCGCTTCGGGACTCCTGTTGTGAGGGTCCTTGACATCTCCAACTCCCGGTCTTTGAAATCCCGGTATTTGAAACTCCGAAAAGGAGTCGAACCAACATATTTCAGCGTTTCGCATTTCGCCCCTTCGGGACTCCTGTCGTGAGGGTCCTTGACATCTCCAACTCTCGGTATCCGAAATCCTGGTCGAAGTGCCCGTTTTGGGTTTTCGGGGTTTTTCATTTCGTGATTTCGGGACTCCTGTGCTGGAGAGTCTCGACTCTTGACTCCTCCAACTCCCGGTATCCGAACCTCCGGTCGATGTGCCTCTTTTGGGTTTTCGAGGTTTTTCATTTCGCGATTTCGGGACTCTTATGATGGAGAGTCTCGACTCTTGACTCCTCCAACTCCCGGTATCCAAACCTGTCCTTGTTTTTCCATTGCTGCATACTCTGAACTTGCCATAAATGACAAGCACACCTACTTGTAAACATGCCAACATTACCAGTATTCTTTAAAGAATAATATTTTACTTTTCATAATTCGTTGTTTGATAGAAGTACCAAGATTTTTTTTTTTGAAAAAATCCTTTTAAAAAGTAAAAAGGTCTAAGGGAAATCTAATTCAGAGTTAGATCTCAATGGGGTGCCACCTTCTAGAATTGCACGTATCCACAAAGTTATAGGTGAAGCTCTTAAGATGTTAGTTGATGAGATGGAGACTGAAAATTCCAACTTAAAAGAAAGGATTAAAGAATTAGATAATTCCTTGATGCTTCCACCCATGTTCACCATCCAGATTGCCATTGTTCAGCCTTGGAAAAACTTTGATGAAACACCAAAGTCAAGTTCAAAATTAAGAGGGACATCAAGCTTACTCAACACTATTAGAAGGTATGTTGGGGAGAATATAAAGAAAAGAATGTCCCTAATTCTTGAAGCACGGGATTTTGAGAATAATTTTGTTTCTTTGGGGTCCATAATTACCAATTTAAGACAATACCTCCAGGTTGATCTCAAGAAAGATGATGGTTTTTATAAACATGTTGTTATTACATTTGTTTTAAATTTTTTAGGTATGAGTGAACTAAAAAGAAAGGAAGAATATTTACCATGCCCTACTAGTATAAAGCAATTAAAATCTTGTTGGATCAAGAGAATAAAGACTTTAAAGGAAATATTGGTTGATTGTGACCCTTTGAGTGTAAAAAAAGGGGATTTATATTTGAAATTGATTGAGTTAGACTTGGTAGGAACCATCGGGGAAGTTTGATATCTGAAATTAATTTTAAATTCTATGCTTATGACAAGAGAATAATTTGAAGAATATATGGAAATATTGAAGGCTGTGTCAGTAGAGAAATTTAACATTTTAACTGAGTACATAGAGAAAGAAGTCGAAAGTTGGCTAGTTAGCTATGTTAATAAAAATGAAGATATTGAATACCCGTTGCACCAACTTTCAATTGACTTTAGTGATCCTGAAAGAAAATTATTTGATATTAAAGTCAGACAAGAGATAACTTTCTCTCATATGAGAGATTACATTGAAAATTGGTTGAAACAAGCTTTAATCAAAATAACTGAAGAAGATCAAGCAAAGGCGGTTGGTACCAGTCATGTAACTGCAACACAATAGAATATTAAAGGAACATCGATCACCGGATAAAGTGAGAGAGATCCATCACAATCAGTAAACTTATCACATCTTTCTATACTCTTTTCCTCTTCTCATTCAAGAATCATCTAGTTGTGTCTTGTCTTTGATGGGTAAATTCCTAATCCCACCACCCGATATTCCACCTCATTTTGTTGCCTCAATAAACATGATTTCCACCTCTATTTGTGAAACCCTTGCGTCTTATGACCCATGGATAGTACCTGACCCTGGTGATTATCTTTTCTATGGCGAAAAAATTCCCTTAAGTCCAATTGAATCCACTTATCAAGCCATTCAATCAACAACCCCTTCTCCTCCCTCTCTTGGTGATTCATCCCCCGATCTGTTTCACGTCATATTTCCTATGGATGAGATGATCATGTTAGTTATGTCCATGGAAGACACCCCTTGGAATGATGGACATCATCATTCCATTCTCATCCTTGAACATCACACCATAGAGAGCTATCAACAGATTTTGACTCCATTAACCGTTGTTGTCATTTCCTTAGTTCCCGAGTCAACACACGATGTGATTTATGAAGGGAACCTGAGTAATATTTCACCCACCATCCCTCTTGACATATCCATTAAACCTGGAGTCGTTTAAATTGTTCACATCGGAGTCGTTTGTTCTGATGATGAAGTTGTCACTTATAAAGATATTTTTCAAGAGTTTCATGATGTTTTTGCTTGGAGCTACGAAGAAATGTCGGGTATTGACCCTGATATCGTTGTGCATGAAATTAAGACCTATCCGAATGATAAACCTGTTTGGGAGAGACTTCGACCAGTCCACCCTCATAAATTCGTTGCTATCAAGATCGAAGTTGAAAAAATTCTCAAGGCTGGCTTTATCTATCCTGTGGCTTTAACTGATTGGGTATCCAATCTAGTTCCGTTTAATAAAAAAAAAGACACAATCCATGTATGCATTGATTATGGGGATATCAATAAATATTGTCCTAAGGACAACTTTCCAACCCCCTTCATCCACCAGATAGTCAATGATTGCACCAGGAGAGAAATATTCTCTTTAATGGATGCTTTCTCCGACTATAATCAGATTAACATTTTACCTATGGATCAACACAGAACTTCTTTCATTTGTCCTTGGGGTACCTTTGCCTACCAGAAACTACCTTTTGGTTTGAATAATGTTGGTGCGAATTTTCAACGTGCCATGTCTTATGATTTTCATGATATCAATCACATCGTGCAACCGTATCTCGATGATCTATTGACGCATTCCATGTGTCACCAAGATCATTGAGCCCATCTTCGAGCCATTTTCCTTCGATGTCGTTACTATCATATACGTTTAAACCCACAGAAATGTGTTTTTTGTGTGGATTTCGGCTGACTTCTGGGTTTTATTGTGTCACTTCATGGAATTAGGGTGGACCCTTTGAAGGTTGAGGCTATCCTTAATCTACCTCCTCCTTCCACATTACGACAACTCCAAAGTTTGCAAGGAAAGGCAAACATTTTGCATCGATTCATCCTGAATTACACTGAGTTAATGCGAGGATTTACTTGACTGTTGAAGAAGGGTTACGAATTCATATGGGACGAGACTGCCAACAAATCCTTTGAAGATTTGAAACTTTCCCTATCATGTACACCACTACTTTTCCCACCAGATTACATTCAAGACTATTTCCTTTACCTCTCCGCTTTAGACTCTACCATTGCCATGGTTTTAGTCCAAGAAGATAATTCACGTAGTGAACATGTAATTTATTATTTGACTTAGAGTCTCACGACTACCGAAGCCAAATATCTACATGTGGAGAAATTGGCCTTGGAAGTTGTTCAAGCTGTCCAACATTTTTGTCATATATCCTATTATGCAAGACCACTGTCATTTCTTATTGCAACCCTATGCAACATATCCTTACACACCAATTGCTAGGGGGAAAGTACTCCAAATGGATAGTGATTCTCCAGGAGTTCGACTTAGAGTTTCAACACACTAAGTCTAAGAAATATTTGGTATTTTCCGAATTGATATGTGACCTTCCCTCCACTGAATAAAAAAATGTGATGAAGGATTCCTTACCTAATGAATCCCTTTTTCTGATCAGTTCTGATGACACTTGGTATGGAGATATTATCATTTATCTCTATACTCAAACTTTTCGGCTCGACCTCTCTAGTACAAACCATCGTCGCATATGGTATCAAGCCCTTCAATACATAATTCTTGGTGACACTCTTTATCGCCGTGGTGTTGAATCTATTTTTTGACGCTGTCTCACCTTTGATGAGGCAGAGAAAGATTTAAATGACTTCCACTTTGGAGCATGTGGTGGTCATATGTCTGGGTATTCCATTGTGAAAAATATCTTACGAGCAAGGTACTTTTGGCCTTATTTATTTAAAGATTGTATAACTACCATCCAGAAGTGCCATGCTTGTCAAACGTACAATAAAAAGATAATATCTTACCCCACTCCTTTACACCCTATAGTTTATGTTGGTCCTTTCACAAAATGGGGCATTGATTTCATGACATGTAACCCTCACTTATTCGAGGGGCATGGATACATCATCATAGCTGTGGATTATTTCACGAAATGGGCCGAGGCGATGCCTACATTCGACAATACTAGAAAAACTGCAGCCCTATTCATATTCAATCATATCATCACCCGATTTGGAATCCCACAAGATATCATCATTGATCATGGTAGCCATTTTCAAAATTTCATGATGTCCAAGCTTACTGAAAAGTTGGGTCTTCGGCATGAAAAATCAACCCCCTACTATCCATAGGCCAATGGCCAAGTTGAAGCGATAAACAAAGTTATTATCACTATGCTTCGATGGATAATAGGAATTCATAGGACAAGTTGGCACATGATGTTGTTTTCAGCATTATGGGCCTATCGAACATCCATGAAGTCTGCCAGGGGATTTACTCCTTTTCAATTGGTGTATGGTATCAAAATTGTCCTGCCAATTGAATGTGAGATACCATCTTTGAAGCTAGTCGTTGAACTTCTCCCAAACACTTCTGCCAAAGAAGAACGTCTATTGTATATGATGCAATTAGATGAAAGTCGTCATGATGCCACCCTAGTTATTGAAACCCAAAAGAAATGCGACAAAGACCAATACGACAAGCATGTCAAGCCATGTGTTTTCTCTGAGGGTGATCTAGTTCTCCTCTACGAACAAGATCGTGATTTACTAGGGCCTGAAAAATTCGAGGCTATGTGGTGAGGCCCTTATATCGTCAAATGAGTGTTAAAAAAGGGAGCCTATGAGTTAGTGGATTATGATGGAATTCCTTTGAGTGAACCCAGAACTGGGATTTACTTGAAGAAGTACTATGCTTAGGTCATCTTTGCATGAGTGCTTGTATTTTTATTGTATCATACTCTTGTGTGATTTTTCGTTATTTGGTTTCGACCCCCAACTTCTTACCTTGTGTCTTTATTGGTTTCCAGATGTTGGTGTCTTCGCTACCCTACATTGGCTTCACCGATGGCACTAGTCATAGTACTCAGAACTTAGCTTCTGCTGCTTGGGAAATCTACACACTTATGAACAAATTAATCAGTCTACACAATGTCTTTCTCGTTCGTGCAACTAACAATATCGCATAATATAGTGGAGTCATCGAATTGTTGACCAACGCTATTTCACTTGGAATCTGTCACCTTGTTGCACAACTTGATTCATAGCTAGTAGTACTATAGTTAAGTAATTTATATGCTATATGAAGCCCTACTTTGTTAAGGGTATATTTACGAATTTTCCTCTTAGAACGTCATTTTGATTATATTGATTATCAACACATTCCTAGATGCCTAAATAAATTAACTGATGCATTAGATAAGTATGTGTTAGAAAGACATTTGAGACATTTATAAATCCAATCACATGTTGTATATAAAGCAAAGTAAGCTGATAGAATCCTCTTGTATATATAATGATAATTTTTTTTACAAAAAGAGTGTTTTGTCCAAAGACCAAAATATCAAAATATGAAGCCCATGTCTTCTAAAAAAACAACCTCATGGATGTTGCTCACGATAACACACAATTGCCCATGCTACCCTACAGAGAATTCGACTAATAGAACCAGATACGCCCATAGTATGGCATTGATAACATCTCAGAATATCATCAATAGAGATGTATGGGGCATTTGCTGTCAACCCCTCTAGGTTCTGTTCGATCGCCTCATAGTCACCAGCATCACATCCTGCTACCTGGGCTACTTCCTCTTGTCTCTGGATAGGGGGTGTATGTGCAGGCCGATACGACCCTACATCTATGTTTTCAAAAGAATTTTTGATTAGTCCTCATATTTAAAAACATAGAAAACATTTCATATATCAAAATTTACAAAAATATTATAAAACCAAAAATGTACTTCTTACCTAGATCCCCCCATTGATAATCTTCAGGTAGAACCAAATACCGGTCACCCCTGAAATCCAATACGACATAGGCATAATAATATATCATCAGTATCTGAGGCCTCAACCAGTCGAAGAATGCGTCATTGTATTTGATGATGGGTCCCGCTACGTGTCGATCCATGAGGTCACACCACCTTTTCATCCTTGGATCTCGTGGGGACGACAAGCCCCACTCTACCTCTAAGCACAGATGGGGAACCCGATCAAGGAAGAAAGACACAAAAATAGATCTGTACTCGAACTGCTTCAGTTCATCGTTCTTGCACTTCGTTATCTATTTCTTCATACTACGAAGAACCTCATATGACAAGTTAAAATCTTGGGGCTCCATGCACTCCACTGCATATTGAAAATATCTTTGGAGTGCCATGTGAGGAGATGCACTCCCCACCATACATGAAATGGTGAAAATAATAGTCCGGAGGGGTAAATCCTAGACACCCCTGATGGAAACCTTTCCCTTGCATCTCTCGGCCTCAAGATCATAGTATTGACGGACATACTCGCTCATAGGAAGACCACAACCTATGCCTCCTATCAAAGTCACATAGGATCCATGGCATGACAACCCCGTCAAAAAATATATATCCTCGATATCTAGGGCAAGCATGTGGACTCCCACATGGAACACCTGCTGATCCACATCCCACATGTGGACCAAGTATTCAAGCAACCTCAGTTGGGCTCTCATGCCCTGGATTTTGAATAATTTCAAGAGCCCACATTTCCGGAGGGCATTAACTATGCCTGGGTCATTCCCGACGACGAAATCATCATCCTCATGTTCTCTTTCTCTCCACTCCAACATCTTGATGATCAAAACCTACAGTGGAGCCGTAAAAAGAAAGTTAGCATCCTTATTTCACGTCCTTGGTAATTTTTATTGGTTAAAAACACATAAATTTTGATTTTTCACTCACCATAGGTAGATTTTTCATGCAGTGCACTAATTCTGCAGGTGAACCAAAGGCCGCCTGAGCACACCTACCGGCCTAAAAAACGACTCAAACAATTTTTAACCAGTGAAAATAAAAATCAATCCATAGAAAAGACAGAGGACAAGGAGATTACCTCGTTGGCAAAAGTCGTTCGTTGAATAGTTTCTCGTACCTCCCACAGTCGACATAGGAAGTTTGAGGTAAAAAGAGGTTTTTTTGACAAGATTTTGGCAAAATAACAATGAAATGGTAAAAAAGGGTTTTCACCCATATTTATTCACTTTTTACTATTTCTATTGAATTTTTATATTATTTTGCCTAAAACAAAATGTCCTAATGATATTTTGAGTGTTGTATTTTTTCACAGATGAAATATCTAAGAGCTTGAATGATAGAATACATATACTTTTCTGATTTTTTTTTTATATTTGTCACATGTACATATACTTTTTAGGTTTTTCAGGAAAAACCTCGAGCTTAGTATTTGTTTGTTCTCGTGCTCGAAAATCAATGAGAACGCAATCAAGTATGCTTTTGTCATCTTTTTGTACTCGTCATAGTAACACAAAAAGTGAAACTCATGGAGTATCCTTTAAGCTCTTTTCACGCTCCATAAAAATGAAAAGATTACCGAATGACCTTGTTCTTTTCACGCTCGTAATAGTATTTTCAGAAAACGTTCGATGGGCGGTAGGTTATCACTTTTTCAGTCTCATCGAACTAATTTACAAAAAAGGAACTGGGAGAGTTCTCTTTAAGTGTTTTTCAGACTCTTAAAACATGAAAAACCCCCGAGTTTTCTATCCTTGGACTTGTTAAACAAACATTAAAAGACCGATACGGGACCAAACCACTCCTTCTTAGGGTTCGTTAAACATACTCCGAGGGACTCGTCCGAAGGATGAGCTTATATCAACAAGCATATGTTATCCTCCTCAAGCTTGTGTAAAAATAAAGAGGTACTCACCAGAAATGGTGGGGGAAATTTTGGGAAAGAAATGTGTCTTTGTATTTGTGTTAAGTGGCAGTAATAGTCTCTCTTGAACATGACACCCCCTTCATCATTTGAATCCAGGTTGGGAAATCCATTTGTCTCTCGTCTGACTTTTTCAAGTCCATATATTGGGTCGTCCTTGAGTCAATTCCGCAAAGACCATTATCTTGTCATTCATATGTTCAAGAGAAGTCCAAACAAGCCCTCTATCGAGTCGACCATCTATAATTGTCAATTCCTACCATGTCGGCCTTCCCTGTGTCAGTTTCAAATCATTTTCACACTTTCATATACCCTAAATCTATTACTTATTTCATGTCATTGATGGGGGATACATCAAGGACCTCTTGTGACAAGTCTTTTCCTGTCGACTTCAAATCATCATCCGGGAACAAGACTTAGAAATCATTTTGTACCTTAGAGCATGTGTGCCTCAATAGCAAGTCTCTTCGCTTTCGACAGTGGATTCACATCATTCGTCCTTGATCGAGATATTCGATCGAGTGTTCGACTTCATCTCATTTATTCACATTCATTGGATTGTACTAAGGTACCTTAGGATTCATTGACATCAATGGTGATTTCCCTCGCACTTGTTAATGGTTTTCATCAATGACTGATAATCAAGTGGTTTCTACCATGTTTGACTTCAACACCTGTAATCACATGGCTAGATTCATACTTACAGACGATAGGATTGAAGACCTTGGATCTCATCATTTGTGGTCCATGCTACGATGGAGCATTTATGATTTGTATTGACAGATAGATCCACTTTGTATGTCTCATGGCTATGTCTGAATTTGAGCTTTCTAGTACATAGATCCACATTGTATTCCTGGTGGCTATGTAGCATTTTAATGACATGTATCCATGGTGCATGATTGGCGGCCATGACTAACATTTATGATTCAAATCACTTGCAGTCTGAGCATGGGGATGCCTACCTCAGAAATGGTATGATATTGTGCAAATGCTTGATTATTTGCAGGTTTTCGATTGGTGTGCTCCTTGTTTCCGACACACACGCATTTTACAAAGTATTTCGGCTATCACGAGTTCCATCCTCATACTTTGGGGGGAATTATGTTACACATTATTTTGGTCACCCTGATGATGATTCTACAAGCATGTGTTCAGGCTCTCAAAATGATCTTTTGCATGAGAAAAGTAACTAATTTCTTCCTCTACAAAATTGGTTTTTAGAAGGACATCGTAGGCTGCATGAAGTACACAATCTGGAAATACCTGATTTCCGTAGGCTGCTCTATACCTAGCTCACAGGATTTTCGCAGGCTACTATATAGTCAGGGTGCAGAGGAATTTAAAAGCTAAAGAAAGGAAGAAGTTCACGAAGGTTCTAGAAGGGGGATCTTCTAGAATATGAGGTGGCATCCGTATGGTTGGGATCCTACTAGATTCTCTGATATGGTGGTATCATCCTAATCCCTTTAACCACTTCTCCTTCTCTTATATAATGATGGGTTTCTCATGGAAAAGGTTAAGCAAGATTAAGAAAAGAATTGATGAAATAATACGCTGAAGAATATGTGAGGAATCCTATTTCAATTGATGCTTGAGGTCTCCATTTGTCCATCAAGCTTTTGTGGATCATCTTCATGCAAATTTCAGAGCAAGTGTATGTGTGTGTTGGAACAAAGGACCACTGAAAGGGAACTTGTGACAAGGAAGTTTGGTTGTATCTTCCACTTTTACTTAACATAATACGGTGGCATGTTTCTTTCCCATAAAATCATTTTCATTTTATTACATGACTCCTTGATCACATGTTTAGGTTTTCATTGAATCTGCTATTGTGTAACAACCCTGGTTAAATAGTTGCATAGGGTTTATTAAGTATAGTTAATTAAATAATTAACTTTCTTAATGTGTATTAGTTAAGTAAAGATTAACTATTAATAATATTAATTAATTAATTATTGTTTAATAAATGTTGATTAATTAATTAATTGATTACTTAACACATTCAATGACTTGGGTAATAAATTAAAGGGATTAATAACTTTAAATTATTTATTATAAGACTTTACGTATGCGGGGGGAAATGAAACATTGAGTGGATGGATAAGGCAATAAATGGTAGGATAAGGTAATGAATGGAGGGATAAGGTGGGTGGCATTAGAGGAAGGTAGGGAGTCGATGAATGGAGGGAGATATGACTGGGCAGAGGCTTATGGGAGATGATTATGAAAAATTGTGAGGAGAGGACTATAATTTTGCTATTGGATATTTTTCTGGTTTTGGAGTTTGGTTTTGGAGGTTGGTTGTACTATTGCAGGGGGCACCAGGTTGCTGGGAGTTTTGGGCTCGGGGGCCAGGAATCCTCACAGAATCCTGGAGCTAGGGAGCCAGAAAGGCTGCTCCTAGCTGGTTGGGTGGTTAGTTGGTTTTGGGCAGGGTTTGGTTAGAGCATCAGGCAGAGATTGGACAAAGTAGTAGGGAGGACAACCATATAAGCGGGAATTTTAGCATCAGGCAGAGGTATTTTTATTTCTGAATTTGCCGAGTTATGTGATGATTATGTAATTTATTTACAT
>JZKD02S2174534.1:195663-238947 GCA_000966675.3 Picea glauca
AATCATTTTGACTTTTGTAAATTTACAAAAAATTTAACAATGTTTTATAATGTTTTGTTTTGCATGCTTAAATAATGGAAATTCTCATACTTTGTTTTGCAAAATGTACAGACCCGATCACGTCAAGCACAATATTTAGTCTTTGGTTTTGTTTTCCATGCTTAAATAATGGATTATCTCTCATACATTAATAATTATATGTAATATCAACATGTTATCTTGTCACTAATGCTAACCTACCCATTATTTATTACAATAGGTTGAGGATAGAAAAGAATTTATGCAGAAGAGGGCAATGTTATTAATATTTCTCTGGGTGAGCAGAAGCTTTCAGAATAGTCTCTTCTTGAATATTTGGTAAGCTTATGCCTCTTTCATTGAAATTAGAGGCTTCCTCGAATTTTTCTTTTTACAAGTTGAAATTGCAGTTTTCTTCGTTGTTTTATTATTTTATCTTCCACACTCATGCATTATATCTCTTTGTCTGTGGAAAATAATGTGAGTTCTATTTGAAATTTGTGAATATTATGGGAAGATCTCGTAAATATTATGGAATCCACATACCCTTTTCCATAGAATATACTAACTACATCCAAAAACAAAAGACATGAAATATGGTACACACATATTATAATATATTATCAAGGAAAAAACAAGCTACATGAAATTTGGACATTTGAACAAAATTTTACAAGTTAAATGAGCAGATCAATAAAAAATAACATACTAACCTTGCAAGTTCAAAATTCGAGCTATGTAGATTGAGAATTGGATTTTTTCAACCGGTGGGTTACGGAAAAAATAAACATCTCAAAGAAAAGCCAAGAACAGTGTCACAACTATAGCAATTGTGTAGCAAATCTTAAAGTCACGTATATATAGATCAAATAGTCAACTATCCATTAACACCGACCAATGAGATAGGAAAAATTTTCATCGCTATTGCGACGAAAATCCTGACTAGATTAAAATAATATTTCTGTGGATATTGCAACAAACTTTCGTGGCAATAACGACGAAAATCCTACCCTATTTAAAAAAAATATGACACTAGTGGAAGCATGGAAACATTCCATGGAATAATCTGCCCATATGTAGTAGTGTCTGCTAGGAATTCAGAGCATAACCATAGTAGAAAGATCAAACAATAGCCCAACTAGGGTGGCGGATAATGGGAGGGGTGAAGGTGATGTGCAGTAAATTCACGTCGCCTCCACCCACAATTCATTTACTCATCATTACATGGCAACCAACTCTTAATTAACACCATTAATTTAACTCTATGTTGGAATCTGCACATATTACTTGCCAAATGCGTTTTCTACATCATATATCCAATTTCTTATTATATAACTCAAACAAAATCGCATAACCATTAACGTCTATCACCTTTTCAAATGAGCCACCGACGTTCAACCTATCCAAATATACCATATGTATATCGAACACATAATTCAATTAATCATTATATAACCATTTACTTGATAGCTAGGGTTTAACAATAATCGTCAAGTCTTTTCATGCATGTCGTATAGTTAAGATAGCTTTAAAATCTTCCCCTTGCAATTGTTTCTCATTTCCTTAAAATTGTTCGCATGTGGTATTGCAGAACTAGGTCCCTTTTCTTTGCATTTGTTATAGTATTTTTCCTTTCTCAAAACGTCCTTTCATATAATTTCACTAACATGTTTGTTATGTAGGCACGAGAAGACTAGATATAAATGATATTAATGAATAGCACAGGTTGTAGTAACATAAGGAATCAATGATTCATAAACTTAAACCATAGCCAATAACAAAAGATCTCATCAACCATGTAAACCCTCTCACACATTACCATAACATAAAATATGAATAGATCTAATCTTCAATAGTTTAAGGGGTCACACCTACTAGTATTATTTAATTTTTTTTTTTTTTATAATAATAGGCTTGAGAAACACTTTGCAGGAAAAACTTCATTGACAATTTTTAATTGTCAACAAACTGGCGACTCCACAAGAAAATTTGTTTCCAACAGATTTAGAACTAAGAACTCATGGTTTCACATACCAAGAACTCATGGTTTCACATACCAAGAACAATAATTTTGGAAGACGTAACCATAATAATTATGCAACAGGGGGAAGTGAGAGGATTTAATGGAAAGATGACTGAGAATTTGGGAATAATTGATGAAAAGTGTTAAGTATGAGGGGTTTTTACCACTGTATGCATAATCATTCAACTGGAATATGATCCTACCCTTCAAGGAGGAAAACTTATAGAATTTCTCTTAAGATCTTAATGGATGAAAAAATGTCAAGAAGAAGCGGGAAATAACCAATTCTTTGTAAGACAACAATGGAAATATGTAACAATTTCAAAGGCCCTTCAGAGGAGACATCATAGAAACTGTGTGAGATTGATTTTTATCGACTAACAATGCTTTGCAGGAGTGTCAATGTGGCAGAATTGATCCAACAACCTATCTTGACCAAACACTAAAAGATGATAAGGACAAAAATCACAACAGAAGTAACAATGCAGAAATCAAAACAACAATAATAAAGACATAAATGAATGCATCAAGAAAAGAAAAGCTTAACTCAGAAGGAAGAATCAAAGTACTGTAAGCATAGAAAAAAAAAAACCACAAAAATTAGAAGCAGAGCTAGGCTACTAGTATATAGAAATACAATCAAAATTAGAAATTTTCATCCTATCCCCACACAATACTTTAAGTGAGGAATATTAGTGTTGTAGGTAAACAATTGCCTCTGTAATTCCCCTAAAATTTATGAATTAGTGTCCAAGACAAAAGTAATTTGGAAAGGACCCAACACTTGGAACTCTGATGTAATTATCAGCCCCTTGACACACATGATTAAATCATAAGATAAGCATGGATACTGACCAATTCATTGAAATTTGTGTGTATAGGCCCTTTAAAGGAGGTACTTGCATCAAGTAAGCCAGAAGGCATACATTTGTAAAGCATAGTATTTCAATTAGTAGGAAAAGTGGTTTTGTGAACATTTGCCCCTTTTACTTTGATTCTTTTGTAACCCAACAAACTGTCAAGTAAGGGCCTTAATTGTGACTCTACAACTTGTCGCAAAAATATTCCCACATTGAGAGGATGAAAGGGATTTCTCATAATCTCTTTCCCGAAGGTTTGAAGACTAATATAGGTTATAATATCATCAGTGGTCCTCGAGGAAGGTTCCTCATTTGGATTCCACTCAGGGTGGACTAAAAAAAACATTCTAGCCCTTAAGAAATATCTCAACTCCCTTCGAAAGGGTGCTTCTAGTGTAGAGTTAACAAGTTCTTTTTTTTGCCCAACTAGTTTCATAATATGTTGAACAAGACCAGAATCAAAACCACGAAGATCATCATAAGACCAAGAAAAAACTTTATGACATTCACCGAGTAGCCCGGTGGACCCCATATCTTTTCTAACAGAACACTGGACATTTATTTTAACATTTGTTGAAGATTTAGGTGTCCTAATGTTCAGGAGGATGGTTTCAACCACCTTCTTTTGTAAATCCTCTTAGTTATGTTTTTCTTTGTTTCCTACAACACTCAATGAACACAAACTCTCAAGAGGATTCAAGCCCTCAGGAATCTCATTATTTTCTGTGGGTATAATATCCTCGGGCTTAAGAGGTTCATTTTGAATGAGAGTACAATTGCTCTCATCATTAGGAATGTCCTTCCAAGATCCTTCCCTTTTAGGAATGTATGGGCGATGCAGAGATTAAAAATAACAATCAGGCCTATGAGGCAAGAGTTGCTGAGTAGGAGAGGATGCAAAGATAACTAACCGATCATCCATTGAATTCAAATCCTTCTTAACATGAGTGATGTTGAAATATAGAAGGTTCGAGACATGTTCCCAAACATTTTGGGAGTATTGTTCCATCAACTTGTCACTAGAAGAGCATGTCTTACGAATCAGGTTCACAACAAGCTCATAATTTCTTAAAACTGAAAGGTGACCATAACCAAGATTAAGGGAATTATCAATGCCTAATAATAGAGCTTTGGATTCACTGGCATTGTTTGTACAACCAAACTCCAATCTACATGACATATTATGAATTTTTATTACAGGGGAAACCAAGATAATACCAGCCCCGCTACCTTCGTTAGAGTGTGAACCATCAAAGTGGAAAATCCATAAATCATTATCTAAATCAATTCTTTCCAAAGGAATATTATCCTCTTCAACAAAGATGGAATACACTCCTATATCTTCTTTGATATAGTTTACACTAGATTGCGGAACACTCTCTATGTAGGGTGAAATTATTCTCTCTCTAAGGACTATAATATTCTTACCATTCCAAGGAACAGATAAATGTGTCCCATCGAGCGAGAGGTATCCACCTGTTAAGGCTTGCTAATCTCTTCCCAAGATAATTAAGTAATTTCTTATAGGCATATCAATCACCTGAATGTTGAGAGTTGTCCTTATCTGAGGATGAGCGCATAAAACCAAGGTTACATCCTTAATATCACATACGTTGTTTTTTGCAGACTATTATAGGAGATCATGCTTCTGCCATTTTCATTTGTACAAGACAAGCCTAGATCTTCCATAATAATCTTCAAAATCACACTTGGGCCCAAGCCACCATCGATGAGGCAACAATGGGCAATATTATCCATGATCTTTATAGAAATATAAAAAGTTTTTTTTTTTACAGGCTATCTAAAGTTATGTACACCTACTTTATTTACAGAAGAATCCTCTTCGTCTACCTCTTCGAAAAGATTGGCTACAACGGAAGCTTTTCCTTCCATGAATTGTTTCAGATTCATCTGTTGTTCATGGATGACAACCATGTCTAGGAGGGTTGCATCTGCTTTGATGTTGGCCAATTGATTCAAGATATTGTATTTGGAAGAGGGGAGAGGGTGAGTGATTTGTTGAATCTAAGGAATTTTAGGAACCTGAGGTGTAGAAATGGTTGAAAATGATCTCGGGCTAGAAGAACTGCGAGGAGGGTCAAATTTACCCTCGGGAGAATAGGCTTTGTTCCTAGTATTAACAACCATGACATCCTCCGGCTTTGCAAAGTCTAGGAAAATAGTAGTAGCTTCTGGTCTCTTACCAAAGATCTTATCTCTAACACTCTTATTTACCTCACTTGTGATTTATTCGTGGTGCTCCATGCAAAAGTTACACCAACTCCGAGGCAAGATAGCCTTAGGATGAAATTGTTTTTCAACTGGATTCTTAAAAGGGGGTGAAAAAGAGGATGAAGCTCCAGGTGTGAGAGGGGAGACAATACCCTTCCACTCAAATGCTATCATATGATTATTCATGTCTTTTATTAGTTGTAAGAGGGAGTACATGTCTTTCTGTCTAACTGATTCTCCCTGGGGAAGACCAGTTCTTTCAAGTTGTTCTTCATACTCTGAGAAAGTATGATGAGAGGATCTGAGATTATCAATGGATTTCTCCTCAAGACTATGAAGGTAGGGAGAAGGAAATGCATTATAGTAATGCATGAAAATGGCTTAGTTCTGGGGGCGGATAAGTTGAGGGATTTGATTGTACAACTTGGTGAAACACAAGTTGAAAGACTTGATGGTCTCACCATCTTTGTAAGTGACATTATTGTATTCCCTTAGCTTCTTAGCACGGATTTTAGTTTTCCCATAAGTGGATCGGAACCAATATATTAACTCCTCCTAGGTAGATAGGATCTTAGGAGGAAGGTCAAAGAATTCGACCACATTCTTTCCTTCCAAGGAATTGACGAACAAGCGCATGAAGGTGTCATTGTTGTTGGCCCCTATGTTATGATAAGAATTATAAAATTCCACAAAGTTTTCATTGGTACTGATAGTGTTATTTCCTGAAAACTTAGGCAGACGCTCTTTAAAATTTGGAAGTGGATGAGTAGTAGGTGATAGGATAAGAGGAGATGACACATGCCACAGTGTGGTCGTGGCGTCTTCTTCAAACTGAAAAATTCCATACTTTTTTATGAATTTGGTGGGATTTGTGGTAGATTGGATAGGGATATGGTGGCTATAAAAGCTACCAATCACTGATGATGATGAAGATTGAAAATATGAAGCACTTCTAGTGCCACCAGAGCCTCCACTAGATGCCATCTTGTGGGTGATAGGTGAGGGAAATAAAGACGAGCTGGATGAATCAGATGAAGTCCTCCTTAGAGCACTTTGTTGGACAGATAACACTACACTTCTTCCTCCTATTTCAGAAATATGATTGATTTTAGGTGACAAGCCTCTTATTCTTATAGAATCAAAAGAACATAAGGACATGAAAGAAGGCCAAAACTGAAGAAACAAAGGGTTACTGTTGATTTCTAGGTTGCTTATGTCTAGCTTCCATTTGTTATTTAACACTAATATCTCGTCCAGTTTTGCCCAAGAACGGTTAATCTTAGCACGGGTCATGGCAGTGTCTAAAATAGTATGAAACAAGTTCAAAGAAATGCTTGTCTAGTTTTGGAGACTGGGCTCAAGATTGGGTTGCCTTGCAACAATAATAGTCATTAATAGTAAAATAGTCAAACAATCAACTTTAGAAAAGAAAGATGTATCGATGAAAAATCGAATATAAAAATTAACCAGAGAGATATAGAGGATCTCCCCAGTATGGTTGCCAAATAAATGTTGAGGAAAATAAATGAAATGATCTTACTCAAGCATTTTCAAACTTTACTTGGCTAAATCAAAGTAGACGAGGATATCGCCCTATGTTTATAGCTAATGAAAATAACATCCTAACTCACAAGTATTAATTACGAGTTCTTAGGCTAGTCTTTTATCAACCAAAAACTTGTTGGAAATTCACTTTTATGTAATTTTCTGAGTATAACAGTTGCTAAAATAAATGTAAGAACAGAAGTAAAGACACCAAGATGATAATCAAGACAAATGAGACATAAACAAATCCTTTATTTCATTCCAATTCACCAAAGAGTCATTTTCTTTACAAAATCTCATACAAAAATATTGGACCAAAGTCAAACTTAGACATCCCCGATGGAACATACAAACAGAAAACCAAAACTGAACTCTAAAATCTTTATCATCTTGCCATAGATTGCTTCCCACTCAACTCTGCACAATAGCCTTTATCAGTCATGAAAACTAATTCACAAACAGACAAGTCTACACAGACTATCAAAGATAGATCAACACCTCTGCAAAACAAGTGTCTGAATGATTTGATTCAACCTTGAATATTGTTGTCTACAATAAGACCCTGCTATCATAAAAGATAATTAGGCTTGTGATAAATATATGAATGAATGAAAACTAAACTATCTCAACATAAACTCAAAGAGAAAACCTTAGCATGCTTTTGCTTCTATCCTCCTCTTGTTCCTCCCTTTCCCTTTGCTTTTAACAAATTAAAATTGGTTGAAGTAGTTGAACCAACTCATTAGTTAAGTTAATTAAAAGACTCAACTAACTTTAGTTAGGGGGAAGAGTAATAATAATAAGGGTAATAAATAAATAATAACTAGTAGGTGGGACCCCTTGTGACTCCCTTTAGTTCATAACAATCATGATAATCATAACATAACCATTAGTTAAGAAAAACACACCCCCTTGTGGCTCCGATTAACATATTTACTTTTGGCAAATGTTAGCTCATGAAATTTGAAATTAACTAAAAAATAATACTCATATATCCAAAATAAAACATGTTTCCAAAGATCCCTGAAGTCAATTGTCATAAAACAATAGATAAAATAAACTCAAAATCCATATTTCCTAGTCTGCGATGCAACCCTTCCTTGATTCCTGCTGTCACCTCTTGATTTCCCTGAAATTTCCTTTGGTTGTGTAGAGCCTTTGGGCCTAATCTCGCTAATCACGTGGGAACAATCATCCCTCAAATGAATCCGGGAAGACATAGATTTGTCAAAGCCATTGGAGGGTGAGGAAGGGGTAGTAATGGCTTTTCCTTTATCAAGGGCATGGTGGGCCTTAGTTTTCAATCTCTTACTAGAATTGGAGGATTGCACTGGCGAGTGGTCAGGGGCATCTTCGGCAATGGGGTTAACAGGTGGAGGCGTAGGTAAGGACAAGTTGGGCCATCCATGATGTTGGTAGATTGTCGGGTGGACAATCTCCTGCCATCCATCATATTCAGGGATCTCGGGTTGAAATGAGACATGAGGAGGTACAAGGATGCCAGGGGCTTGCGGGGCTTGGGTTGGACTATTCCCTGCCCAATCCAATTGAAGAATCTGGCATGAAACAATTGGCCAAGTTCTTGTGAATCAACGTCAAAATGTATGGAGAACCTGGGCCTTCTTGGGTCTTGATTCCAATTACCTCTACCGATGTTTCCTCGGTGGTGTCTACCTCGACTGAAAAAAATCATATTGCATGTGTAATCGATTAGAAAATAGTCTTTTAAATAGACATACATGAAAACTCTTAAAAATATGAAATATATTTGGCTCAACAATGTATCAGACTCATGCAATGCAATCCATACAAACTTTTTTACTATTAATCAATGAGCAGGGGGGTGAAAAATGGTTCTGGGATATGTGAGGGATTTGTATTGAGAGAAATTATGATATAATGAGGGGGGAAAATACATGATAATTTCTCAATGACAACAACAATCAATTTTAAAGAAAACCAATAAAACATCATTGTAATCCACACAAGACACTACCACTTTCAATTGCCTTAACACCGAAATTCTCTTGACTGTAATCAATCTCAAAACAGGGAGTGAAAAAATGAAATGGGAAGGTGATGGGATTTGTAATTAATGAAAAATGGAATCATGGAAGGGAAGGAGAATGATTATTGTTCATTAAATTAATCAAGCGATCCATAAAACATTCTGCAGTAAAAATAGATGCACCAACCAACAATCATCATGACCAAATAATAATTACCGTGTACTTAACTAGTTCATTGTCCAAAATCAAATATCCAATACAGTGTCATCACAAGATAGTATGAATTCTATAAAGGGATCCTTTTTATATCATTTATATTCTTTGCAACTTATAACAACAACCATTCCACTCTATTAACCATCAAAATCGACCACTTCCCATGCACTTCTTCAATCCACAACTACACTCAAAAGTCTTGTTTTAAAATTAACAATGAAGTCACTATCACTGCAATTAGGCCTACCAAAGTGCAATGATATTCATTAACATACATAGGCAGTAACCAAATAACTAAGATCAAATTGCAACACTCGAATTGATATTTAAACGTACAACCATCAACCACCATTTAGACACAACTATGCATAGGGTAATTCACCCAGGGAATGTAATTCTACCACTGTAAAAAAATAAAATTCTATGTGGCTTAAAGAGTTGGTCCATCCATCCAACATGACAAGGTCTCGACAACATGCCTTTCATAACAAATTATCAATTGCAACAATAAACATGATTAAAACTCTGTGAAACCCAAGCTGTCCATAATATACATAGTGTGCAACCACAAAAAAAAAATGATGCAACATCTCCATTTTAAAAAACCAAACACACAATCATGGAAATAACTCTATTCATTATGCTGATTCATCAACCTAACACAATATTAGTTAGATTTAGTCCAACTGTGATCGACAATGCTGTGAAAACTCAAGATTATACAATAAAACAATAATAAGGATATAGTCATCCAGTTCAATAATCATTCGGCCCCAAAAGAAAACCACGAATATAATGACCATTATTTCAATGTGCAAAATATCATCCAAACAACGTGACATGCATGAAAAAAATCAAGAATTTGTAACCAATGTCAACTGGACATCCAAATAATCATTAGTGAAAATACTAGTGGTTGTGTATCAACCAACAATTTTCCATTCGAATCGAAGTTGTGGCAACTACACATATCTCTACATCCAATCGAATCGGGGCATAGGCCTTCTTCATTAACAATACCGAGTTATAAAGAGAGCGACTGTGTGTACTTTGAAAGTGAAATCGACAATGTAGGGTTTACCACTATTATAACAGAGGTAGTGACTGTATACCAACCAACACGATTATCACACGACCAACTGGGAGAGCTTGTATTTGAACTAGTCGACAATTATAAAACCATATCCAAGTAGTAAACCCAAGAAGTCAGGCTGGTCTTCTCTATCAATATTCAGACAGGAGGGATAAGTTTTTTTTCTGTATCCAACACAGGGAGAGAAGAGCCACTCTTATAATGGTGAGAACCTGAGGCTAACGGTGTATACATAGAGAGACTCATTTGTGGACAGGTAACAAATCCATGACAAGGGGGCCACAACATAAGGTGAAGCTTTAATATGGCCTGCAAATATTATTTAATGCACGCAGGGTATAACCCTCATGTTCTTCGAGCGAGCAATCCAAGCACAGAGATGAAGACAGGTCCGAGGAAGAACAGGAACCTCATTTCATGACCCCTAGTGGTGCAATCAACCAATTTCCAAGCGAACAAAACACAATGACGCAGAATGACTTCAACCATTAAACCCATATAAGCCAATGATTGGATTTAGTGACAAAAGCACGAAGATAGCTATCCACCCAAGACCAAACAAAAACCCTCCATCTAAACCAGCCAAGATAACATAGATTTACCACCCAGGATGACCAATATGTTCTACGAATTCAATATCATGGCAGGAAGAACCATTCATTTCAAGAACACAAATTTACCAGTTGCAATACTTAGGAAAACAAAAACCAATACACTTGAGCTAGTAATCATTTCATAACCAGAGAAAAGTCACGAATGGCCAAAAAAAGAACATACCTATAATCAAATTCCTTAAAACATAAGTTGGCCGAGCGGTTCCTCTCTTCTAGGAATTCAGAGCATAACCATAGCAACAAGATCAAAAAATAGCTCGACTAGGGTGGCGGCTAATGGGAGGGGTGAAGGTGACGTGCAGTAAATGTACGTCCCCTCCACCCAGAATTCATTTACTAATTAGTACATGCCAAACAACTCTCAATTAACACCATTAATTTAACTATGCATTGGAATCTGCACATATTACTTGCCAAATGCGTTTTCCACATCATATATCCAATTCCTTATTATATAACTCAAACAAAATCGCATAACCATTAATGCTTATCACCTTGTCAAATGAGCCACTAACGTTCAATCTATCCAAATATACCATATGTATATCGACCACATAATTGAATTAATCATTGCATAACCATTTACTTGCTAGCTAGGGTTTAACAAAAATCATCAAGTCTTTTCGTGCATGTAGTATAGTTAGGATATCTTTAAAATCTTCCCCTTGCAATTTTTTCTCATTTCCTTCAAATTGTTCACATGTGGTATTGCATAACTAGGTACCTTTTCTTTGCATTTGTTAGAGTATTTTGTCTTTCTCAAAACTACCTTTCATATAATTTCACTAACATGTTTGTTGTGAATGTGCGACAAGAACAGATAGCAATGATATTAATGGATGGCACAAGATGTAGTAACATAAGGAATCACTGATTCATAACCTTAAACCATAGCCAATAACAAAATATCTCATCAACCATGTAAACCCTGTCGCACATTACCATAACATAAAAAATGAACATATCTGATCTTAAATAGTTCAAGGGGTCCCACCTACTAGTATTATTTATTTTTTATTTTTTTATAATAATAGGCTTTAGCAAAACTTCGTTGACAATTTTTAATCATCAACACACTGTCCAATAATCCAAATACACTTCCAAAAACTTATGAATAAAGTCCTTAAAAGCAACTACTACTACCCTTAAAAAGATAGCAGGGGCATTATTCAACCCAAATGACATTATTGTATATTGATATGACCCCCATTCTATTGCAAATGATGTCTTATGTCAATCTTCTCGTGCAATTATGATATGGTGATATCCTAAAAATACATCAGTCAATGAATGTGCTTCTTGTCCTCCTACATTATCCAAAACTTCATTTGTAAATGGAGTAGGGAAGGGATCATGTAGAAAATCATCATTCAAATTCATCATGTCTACACAAATACTTATTCCCCCTTGCTTATTCTCCTGGACTTCCATAGGGATAATCCACTCAAATTCTTCCATAGGTTCTATTACAGCAGCCTCTAAGATTTTATTAATTTTTGTCTTCACTTTCTGATTATACACTGGATTTAACATGTAAGGTATTTGTATTATTGGTATGGAATATGGCTTCAAAGGGATCTTCATCTCTCCACACTCTACTGCTACCCCTTTCTTCTCTAAAAATGTTTATGGAAATAGGTCACTATACTTGCATAATAACTTTGTTATTATTTCCACTATTTGGTTGTCCCAATAGTCACCAATACTTGCATTGTTTGGGTTCTCTTATGTTCCAATATTTACCTTCTTTATCTTCAGTGGTGCAACAAAATATTTTGAATCTAGCTTTGGACCTTCTACTTCTATTCCACCTTCAACTTCTGTAGTCCTGATATCTCATGTGTTTTCTTCTATTGGATCCTCTTCTACGGCGTGATAACAGTGTAGAAACTGTCTGACTGTCTGTCTCTTTTGGTTCTCATACGATGTTACAATTTCAACTTTTGGTTCTACAAAGATCCTATCTCTTAGCAACTTTAGTGTTGTATCTATCTCTAGGTTCTCATGTTCAAATGAAAATGTAATGACAAAGTTCCACTGCATCTCCTCCCAATTTGCAGTTTCTCTGCATTGTTCCAATTATGTATACCAATTCCTTGGGATTCCTTCCAATGTATGAATAAAATGATGTGGCCACTCTTATGGTGGTACCAATATCCATTGGGTTATACATTTCCATCATACTTTTCCACATATTTTTTCTCTTGTTCTACACCAAATCTAATGCGTAGTAACCTCTTGCATTGATATTAGTTGTTGATCTTCTTCTTATGAGTATCCCATCAACATGCAAGTGTAGTTTTCAAGGAAATATCCAAAAATGGTAACCTCTAAATTTCAAATACTTCTAACTCAAACTTTGTTAAAAATTCTTCTAAATCGTTCTGACCATAAAAAGTAGGGGGTTCTCTTACCTCTGTACAAACCTATATTAGTGTGCGCATCACCCTCACGCATATTATGGTAGATTACTCATGGAACCATTGCTGCCAATTATTCATTCTTGTCTCAGAATATGAAGCACATGAACTATTGCTTCTCTAGCTAAGCATTCCATCTATTTTTGGGTAAATGTAATCATCTTCTCGCACAATAGTTCTATACAACTGGTTTATGTCTTTTGTAATGAAATTATATTTCACAGGTTCAACATACCTTCCTCCTTCTGAAGGATCCAATGGCGCAATGACTATGTATTCTCCTAATTCAAGATCATCTTCCTAGTATTCATATTAATGATAGTACGATTATCAAATTCCCAATCTGATCCCAGCAATGTTGGATAGGGTGTAGTTTTATCCACTATTCCAATCAATTCAAAGTATGCCATAGTGCACACACAATCTAAATACACTGGTATGCAGAAGGTTCTGATCTCAAAGGTTTCCAAAACAATCCTCAAACTATCAGCCCTCCTGGTAAACTAGAAGGAAAAACTATGCAGAGAGTGCACAACGCAGTCTCACCTGAGATAGCTTATGGGTGACTACAAGACTCAGATGTTTGTATTTAGGGAAGGGATTGGGAATATGAAGAGTGTATTTTTCTTATGCATCATATTTATTACTCATTCATCTAGATCTATTATTCATTCATCAAGGAAACTATGCATGCATGATGTAATAATCTAAGTTAAACATCCATTCTTTAACTAATAAACAACATAAACAATAAAATAACCATTCACACACATTAACACATCATGGTTATTGTGGTTCACCCCCCTAGGGATACATACACAAATATTTGCCTCTTCTTCTCTTTTATCCATCATTCTTCAAAGACAATGTTGCATGCATTACATTCTCCATGATTACAACAAAAAAATATGACAAGATCAATCCGTGAGGTGGATTAGACCACACCAGTCTCCCTAGCCTATAACCTAACCCTAAAAAACTCACTCTCTAGCTCATTAACCAACCTATTCTATACATCTTATGCCTTTGTTTATACTACTCTATTGGATCATAGTCATTACATTCATATCCAAAACCCTAACCCTCCCATGGCTAGGCTTGTATGAATGTGTGTCACGCTACTTTTCCTCGGTCTTCGACATGCTACTTTGCATCCATCTTCAACATGCTTATTTTCCTCCATATATGGTGCATGCTCCAAAATTGGATTTTCTCCCAAAAATAGGCATGTATCAATAGGCCCCCAACACTGACATGTGGCTCATCCTGAGCCACTCAGGTAGTGTGTGCTCCCTGTAAAACCTTCTCCAAATTGTGGAACTTTCCTGCTAGTTCCTCCCCTTTTGCTTTCACCTGTGCAACTTTCTCTGTTATAATATATACCATCTATGCTATAATATGTTCATTCAATAATTCTATGCTCTCTGTATGAGCCTGCTCTATCCTTTTCTTTTCTTCCTCCAATTCTGCAATTATTTGCATTGCTTTCTCCTGGAGTGGCTCCAATTGAGCCTACCTTGCCTATTTGTTTACCTGTGCAATATTTAACTCCATCTGTAGGTTCTTCATCTCTTGCATGAATTTAAACCTTTCAGTGATGATCATTTCCTTCTGTCACTACTTCAAATCCTGCATTGCAGCATTGAATTTTTATTCTTATTGATCAAATTGTTGGACCTTCTCATCTTCCTCAAGACTAGTCCATATTTGTGCAGTCTTGTCAAAGAGTTCTGTGACTTCCTTGGCTTCCCTTATGATCATACTTTTTTGTAGTTCTTCCTGTTGTTCTCTCTCAACTGTGACTTCATGAGGGGTTGTAGGTGTACGTTTTTCCTTTAGTTCATATATCTCCTTCATGTACCCTTCAATTATATGCGTGATGATCTGTATATGTTCTTCTACATTGCTCTATACTACCCACATGCTGTCCAAAATATTTTTGAAGAATTCATGTAGTTTATTTTATAATTTATCTGTGTGCTGCTTCTCTTCCCAATTCTCCATCTTGACTTTCTATATTGTCAGCTGTAGTATTTTCTTAACATCCTTGGCGAATTCTATTTCTATCGCATCAACCCTGGCTCATGACTATACCTCCCATATGGTGCTGACGTGCAATTTGTATAGTGCTTTCGTTGGTATTTTTGCTAACACCAAATCCAGTTGTTCCAAGTATTTCAACGGCTTCTGCTTTATTCCCTCCTCTATCTGTAGCATTTCCTTTGTAATGTTGAAATTTGGAATTTCCTATGCTATAATTTGTATTGTTTCTTCATTGTCATGCGTGGTTATGTCCTCTTGCTATTTTGATTGCTGCATTGGTCCCTTTCCTTTATCTTGTGTCTGTGCTACTTGTAGCCATTCCCAAACCTATATAACCTCTTTCAATTCCTTCATAATTATTTCCCTTTGGTTATCGACCTCCTCATATTATTTAGCCGCATGGTATTGAACTCTCTCTTCTACCAAGTCTGTGTCATCCTCAGTAATTGTGTATTCCAGGATGTCCTTATGTGCCTTCGATTTCTTGTGCTCCCCCCCTGCCCTATTTGTATGAATGAATTTTTGGGTGGCCTTGCATCTGTTGGGAGTATCATTGTTGGAGTTTCTTTTTCTTCTCTGTACCCCCCTTCTTGTTCTCCCTGCATGGGGAAATTTTCCTTCTTCCCTATCTACCCAGTCGTATTGAGTGCGTTGTCATTTTTCTATGTCGTTGGCTTAGGGCCTGGCTTCTTCTTTGGAGGTAGTTTCTTTGTGGTTGCAATTTTTTTCTTTTTCTTTATTCCCTTGCATCACCATTCTTATGTCTCCTATATATGTTTTTGACATGCCTTCTTCAATTTCCTTTTCCTTGGGTAGCTCTTTGGTTATAACTAGGACTTTCTAGTCATCCTCCCAGTCCTTGATCTCCTAATCTACTTATTCTGCATTGACACAGTATCGAAGTTGCAACCACTCTTTCTTTGGATCCTTTCACACCTAGATCCAAATATTATGTCTCGTGTCTTTGAACTTAGATATCCCCTGGTATTGCATGACCATCTCTAGAGTTATCCTCTAGATACTAGCTATCTTATCCTTCATTTCACTCAGGTACATGGTGAAGGTTCTAGCATTCCCACTTCTCTAGTTAGGGTCTGAAGTGCTCCCTAAGGATGTATACCACGTTGCATGAAATTTTCCCACTCTATCATAGAAGTATGAATAAGTAGGTTCCCCCCATCCTATCAACGCTATCAACACTATCAACCATGAGTAGTGGAATTATGTGCCCAATTCCTTTGCATCTTTGCAGCTGTCCAGGAACTGATTCAACAAGTAAGGAGCCTAGCTTAACATGGTTCCCTTTACACACTATGTTGCTGCTACTACGACTTCTGCAGGGACCTCCTCCTTGCGACATTTCCAAATGAGTTTCAATGCCATTAATTTTTTTTTCCATCTTGGTGGTTGGGTCACTGATCCTCTTAATTATTATTCCTCGCGACCCTCTTTTGGTTCCATATGTATTTTTCATTTCCTATGTGATTAGTTCCTTCTCCTTTGTTTTATCGTCCATGTATTGTGTGGGCTTCTCTCCAGTTGATGGAATTCCTATGATAAATGAAATTAAATCCACTTGATGGACATCGTCCTATCCATCCACAAAAATCCCCCATGGAGAGCTGTGAGTAACTTCTTGACACATTTGTTTACATATTTCCTCCTACCAAAGTGGGGAATTTCCAAAAAATTGATTATCCCAGTGTTGAAAAACCCTTCTATACATTTCTTTGGATGCAACACTGGATCTCCTAGTGGCCCTGTGCCCATGATTTCCATGTACACTTGTTGTGATAATTATGGGAATTTTTCAGTGTCAGACGCATCATGGTCTACATATCTAAGTTTTTCTATGCATCCCAAAAATCCTGCAGTGGCGTGCACCCCCTCTGGAATGCGCGGCGATACTATGGATACCTCGAGTTACTTGCGTGGGGATATATGAATGTGGTGTTTCCCTTTCCTCTTTGCTAGCATAATGGATGACCCAACCTTTTCTTCCCCTTATTTCGTGTCAGAGTCCAACTATTATTTTATATCCTCAATTTTTACCTCTTCTTACTGTGCGGACCCTACCATTGGTTGTGAAATTGGCCCCTCACAGTTTCTATTCTATTCTATTCTCTCACTATCGACGTCATTAGTTTGGTGGGCTACTTCGACCCTGGGTTGTTTCCTTAGGGTTTCTGACAGAGAAGGGTTTTTTTCCCTCACACTAGTCTATGGATCAATCCCCATCCTTACTGTCATAGGATCTTGCTCCTCCTCATCCACCATTGTGGCACTCACTTGTTCATCTTGTGGTGAAGGAATGGCATCGACATCGACCACTCCCTCTGAATCTCATTGAAAATTTTCTTCCCATACAGGTTCCTACAGTAACCTGGTGTTGCTTCAAGTTTTTCTTTCTGCTTGGCTCGGTGCGCAGACTTTTTGTGGTGCCATCCTATGTAAATATTCCCACTGCTACTAAAATTTTCCTTCTAATGTCTTCAAAATCACATGCTGTCTTCTCGTCTTTGTGCTCCTTAGCTCTACGTATGCTCAAATTCACAATGAGGATTGTGTGACACACTTTTTAGTTATATAAGTGCTCTCATAAATGTCGTAAATATTCTTGGAGATGCTTCCTTTACTACCATAAATGTTCTAAATATTCTTCAACACACTTCCTTAAATTTCATAAATTCTCAGTCCACGCCTTATTTTTCTGATGATTGGTTTTTTCTTTTTCGATTGGTGTCCCCTTTTCTAGTGCACTGCAAATTTTTGATGTGATTCTTCCTCGACGCATTGTGTTTTATTTCTATCACTATTATCCGACGTGAAATAACTTTACTTCTTGTCACGCTAGTTTCTTTGTCTGCTGCATGCTACTTTTTCCAATTTTCTACCATTCAACCAACTTCCTTCTCTTTTTGTATTTTTGTTTTCTTCTTTTTATGTCCTTTTGTAATTTTTCTTTCCTAACTTCTACTATAGTACACTATTCACAAGGCTTCCTGACTATGCTACAACTACTACGAGTTAGTAGGTCGACTATCCCTATGCAGTTTCAACTGACTACCATTCACCAAACCCTGCATTTATTTTCCAGTCAAGTCCTTTAGCTACACAAATCCTCCATCTGTGACATACTTCACTTCATATGGCCCTAGCCAATGCATTCTGAACTTACCTAGATGTTGAAAATATTTGTTTTCATAGAGGAGAACTAGATCTCCCTCCTTAAAGCTCTTCTTATTTATGTGTCTGTCATGCTAGGATTTGTCCCTTGATTTCTGCACCTCTTGGTGGAATCTTGCTAGAATTATGTCTTCCTCAATTTCCATAAGTTGAATTAACATTTCTTGTACTGTGCCTCTTTCTATCATGTTTTTGATTGATGCAACACGCAAAATGGGTACCAAAAATTCTAATGGTACCACTACTTCTTGTCTATACACCAATCTTAAGGGTGTCTGTCTTGTCAACTTCTTGCATGTAGTCCTGTATGCCCATACTACTACTGGTATTTTTAAATCCCAATCATCTCTGTTACCATTACAAATCATTGTCAAGGCATTCTCCAAAATCTATTGAAAGCTTCTACTATCCCATTTTCCTAAGCATGATATGGTGTACTCTTATAGTGATGGACTTAAAATTCCCCCTTCATAGCCTAGATGTTACTATTAATAAAATGTGTGCCTTGGTCACTCATCAAAATCCTAGGACATCTAAATCTTGTAATCATCACTTGCTGAAATAAGAAGTGTGTTGTTGTCTCTACGCTGCAATCCTTGATTGGTGTTGCTTCTTCCCATCTGGTTAAATAATATGTTCTAGTAATGATGTATCTCACTCTTGACCTTCTTGTTGGTGGATTAAAAGGTCCTACAAAATCTATTTCTCACGTGTCAAATACCTGAAGATTTATTTGGGGCCTTAGGGGAATCTCATCCCTCTTGTTGGGTTTACCAACTCTCTGACAGATATCACAGTTTTGGCAATATCATTTTTCATCTGTATGAACTATTGGCCACCATAAACCTATCTGCAATACCTTCTGCATGGTATCCTTTCCTAAATAGTGTCCTCCAACTATACCTTCATGAGATTCTTCTAGAACAATGGGTTGTTCATGCTCCATCACACACCTTATAAAAATACTATCTTCTCCTACCTTGTATAAATGAAATGCAATCAATTGATAGTATGTATCTCTAACTACCAGGTTTTTTCTTCTGTGCATTACTAAAATCATTTGGTGCAACTCTCATTCTCAAGAATTCAATGATATCAACCAATTACTCATCGACTATCTATACTGACATTAACTTCACATTAGGGAAGTTGTCATCTAAGTTGGTAGGTTCTCCCCCATTGGTTATCCTTGATAAGTGATCTGGTCCTACATTCAATTTCCCTGGTTTAACTATTACTTAAAAATCAAACTCCTAAAATAATAATCCATCTACAGATCCTCCCCCCCATCACTGGCTTGTTGACTAAATATCCAAGGGAAGAATGATCTATGAGCATTTTAAAGTTCTTGGCCAGTAATTAGTGTCTGGATTTCTATAGTTCATACACCATGGCTAGGCCTTCTCTTTCAATTGTGTTTTAATTATTCTATGAGTATGATAAATTATTTCTTGTAAAGTCTATAGGATGATCTAGGTCACCTGCTCTTAGTTGCACCAAAATTTCTCTAAGTGCTATTGTTGACGCATCTACATGCACGTGAAATGTTTTTTCCTAATATGGAAACACTAAAATAGGTGTTGTCATGATCTTCCCCTTCAACATATCCAATCCCCTATGAAAATCCTCATTCCACTGAAATTTGGTGTCCTTCAATAGCTTTTCCATTGGCGTGCTAATCTGTGCATACCCCTTGATAAAATTCTTGTAGTACCTTGTATGTCCAAGTGTGTCTCTTAACTGGCACATTGAATTTGGTGGTGGTAAGTTCATAATTACGACAATCTTAGTAGGGTCAACCAATAAAAAATGTCTTCATACCACATGTCCTAATAGTATCCCAAAAGGTGTGATGAAAATACATTTATTGATGTTCAATGAGATATGAAATTTCCTAAAACTATCCAACATTAGTATTAATACTTCTACATGATCCTTCAATAGACTAAAAACAATCCATTCATCCAAATATACTTCTAATAACTTATGTATGAAATCCTTAAAAGTAGTTACTACCACCCTTGAAAACATAGTTGGTGCATTCTTCAGTCCAAAGGGCATAACTGTATATTGATAGGATCCTCATTCTGTAGAAAATGTAGTCGTATGCCTATCCTTTGGAGCTATTTTAATCTCTTGATAACCTGAGAATCCATCTGTGAAGGAATATGCTTCCTAGCCTCCCACATTCTCTAAAAAATATTATGTAAGAGGGGTAGGTAAAGGATCATGTAAGTAAGCATCATTCAATTTTCTTAGATATACACAAATTCTTATCCCCCGTTGTTTATTTTCCTGGACCACCATTGGACTGATCCATTCAGATTCTTCCACCAACTCTATGATACCAACTTCTAATATTCTATCAAGTTTTTCTTTCACTTTTTCTAATAAACTGGATTCATCCTGTAAGGTCTATGTTTAACTGGTCTAGCATCTAGTTTTAGGGCTATCTTCATCTCTCCCAGCTCACCTGCTATTCCTTTCATCTTTGCAAAGGTTTTTAGAAATAGGTCACTGTATTCGCACAGTAATTCTGTAATGTTCTCTAATGCCTTCTCATCCCAGTAGTCTCCAATACTTTCCATTTTAGGGTTTTCTTCTATCCCAGTGTTGACTTTCTTGACCTTAATTGGTGCAGAAAATTCCTCTAATTCCAATGATGGACCTTCCACCTCTCTTTCTCCTTCAATTTCGGTTATCTATATGTTGCACATGTCTTCTTCTTCTGGTGTTTCCTCTACGACATGATAACAAGAGAGTAAGACCTTAACTGTCTATATGTTCTCCTGTTGATATTATTTTATAATTTCCACCTTAGGTTCCTTAAAAAATATCATTCCCTGTATCAAATTCAGGGTTGAATTGATCATAGGGTTCCCATGCTCAAATGAGAAAGTTATCACAAAAATTTGATGTAACACTGTCCATTCTGTAGGGCCTCTGCGCAGTTTTCATTCTATGTACCATTTCCCTGGTATCCCCTCCAATGTATGAATAAAGTAATGAGACCATTATTTTGGTGGTTTTAGCCTCCACTGTGTTATGCATTTCTCTATGTTCTCCATTATTCTTCCTCACCAATCATATTTATGCAATGTATTGTTCCCCTGTTCTATGCCAAATCTAATGTACAGTAACCTTTTACATTGATACTAGAATTGAATCGTTTCCTTGTGCGTGCCCCACCATCTTACAGGTGTTTCCTTGAGTGTAATATCTAGGGATAACAACCTCTGATTTTCCAAGACTTCTTCTTCATTGTTTTTCAAAAATTATTCCAGGTTGTTCAAACCATGAAAAGTGTGAGGTTCCCTTACCTCTGAACTAACCCACCTTAATGTGCACTCTATTATTATGCACTTCCTTGTGAATACTTCATGTAGCCTCTGCTTCCATTTTTCCAAACCTATATATGATTCTGAGGAACACGAGGTAATGCTTCTCCAGCTATGTACCCCATCTACAGTTGGCTTGGCATATTCTTCTTCTCATGTGGTAGTCCTATATAACTGATTTATTTCTTCCAAGTCCAGACACTTTGCCTCTACAAACCTTTCTCCTTTCGAGGGGTCAAATGGTGGAATTACTATGTACTCATATAATTCAAAGGTCATTTTCCATTTCTTCAAGTTGATCATAGCCTGGTTATCAAATTCCCAGTCCAATCCTAGCAATGTTGGGTAAGGTGTTGTGACATCTACTATTTATATAACATTGAAATATGCTACCGTGCGCACTCCATCCAAGTACATTGTCACACATTTTAGTCTTCCAATTGATAATACTCTGTAATGATTTACCAATTTCAACTAGACAAGAAAATATCCTAATGTGGTTCCCCCATATACTGCCATGTCTTCTTATGTAATACATTCACTTCATAGCCTAAATCAAGTATGACATCCCCCATATTGAAATCCTCAATGTTGGAATTTAACCTGAATTCCCTACTTGTTCTTCTTCTCGTATCGAGATGATTAACTGTCTTTTGTTCTAACTTCCCTTCTACTTTCGTGTTTTATCTCTCTAGAAAGTTATGTAAGACCTTAATGGATGATGGATCATTCCATATCTTTACACATGACTGTAGAAAATTCTTTAGGTTACTTACTTTCTCTGAAGGTTGTTCTTTTCTGTTGTGATCCATTGAAGGCGGTATCTTGTACATTAGTTGATCATGATTTTTTTGCGTGGTTGATGTAGACTCTAGGTTCTCCTTTAGAATCTCCTGTCGGACCTCGTCAAACTTCTCTTTTTCTTTCTGTGCATCAAAATTCTTCTATGGCTCAATGTTCTTCTTGACCCACTGATGTTGAGATGGATCTTATTTCGCTGCATTGGCTCCTATCTTGGCTCCTCCTTGAGTAACTATGTTTATGTTCTTCCCATCATCCTTGGATTTTCCATAAATCCCCTGTACATTCTGATTGTTCTGGTTCCTTTTTTCCTGTATTTTTCCCAATAATGTCGAACAATATTTTGTCTCATGGTTTGATGTGAAAAAATACATACATGTTGTAGGTAGAAGTGGATAGTCTCTTTCATAGTGTCCTAGTTGTTGACAATTATGGCAGACTATTGACCCTCTTCCTCATCCAAATCCTCCTCTACCCCATCCTTTCTAGTGGGAAAATACCCCTATAAGTATACCAGGGTTATAAGTATAGACAGAGTTATGAACTCCCTTAAAAGAAAATCTAATTCCTACACTACCCCAAACATTTCACACATATGAATAAAAAATGATATAAGAGTAAGTTAGAAGCAATACCTTTGGTCCAAACATTTGATGTTGACCTCCTTGAGCTTTGTTGCTTCCTTGGATGTTGGTCTCCTCCCAAAGATGACCTAAATCAACACTTAGGAAAACAAGGCTACAAATATTCTATTTCTATTCATCAATTAGGGTTAGATATAACTCATTATAGATAAACCAAATAAAACACATAAATATATCACTTGGGACAGGGAAAAAAATTATTTTATTCATTATTCAAAGATTGGAAATTACAACCTTTTGCAGGCTGACGCTCCGCGAATCTGGTCCGGGATCCTCTTGACAATGCTCGAATTGCACATTCCAAATTCCTTCTCTCAAAATCATCTGATCACATCAAGGGAAGGGAAGGGATTGTATGGGATAAAAGGGCTAGAGAGGGAATGCTGAGGGAATAACTCAAAAAAGGTTGCAAATAATTGGGCAAGGAAGGAAAGGGATTTGGTCAGAGTTTCATTGTTATAATGCTTGATGTGGAAATGGGACCCCAAGACCTCATTTTATATGAAAAAGGGATAGTTATTCGATTTGGGGATGAGCTATAGAAGGTGAAATGGTTTGGAAACCTCCAATAGCCCGTTAATTCCGCTAAATTCCTTGTAAATTTTGATTTTTTGCAACTTTTGAAGGTAAACGTGGGCTTTTTAGTACGTAACTAGCATATGTACATAGACTGAATAACATGCAACAAGCGTATGTATGCAAGTAGTAGTGTAGTAGAGCACGTACATGCTCCAAAAAATGGTTTTTTAAATAGAGTTCCTCAACATTGAATTGGAAAATGGTGTACGTAGAAAGGCCAACGCCATGTATTCATAAGTAGGGAATTTTATGGCTATAACATATGCCCCCTAATGTATGAGGCCAAAAGAGAAAATGATGGCCGAAGTACATTAAAATATATTTACCAATGAGAATGCACGAAGTCGAGTGAGCCTGAGACCAGAGTTCGAGAGGTGCCATATGAAAAACAACAATTATCTCTCCGAGGCAGGCATACCCATGCTAAGGATGAACTGATCATGGCTAACAATCAAGTACACTACAGATCCATGTCATATAAATATATAAAGTGTATCCACGAGCAATACACAATGGATCTACATGTCAAACTTAGTCGAAGATATACAAGTACAATATGCATCTTCAAGAAGCTAGTAACGCGTACGGCTAGATATGAAAACTTCATAGCTCGAGAAACAACCTCAATATATCTTCAAAACTTAGGTAGGAGTACAATGGGAGTGTAATACTCACTACTCTGAGGTCTTCGACAAGACATCGAGAAAAGACTAGAGGATCTCGATGATTAGGCAGAGAACTTCGTTGATTTTGAATCTAGACTTGACTGGATTCTCGGGATGGCTGACTCATGAAAGTCAAGAGACAAACTGCATAAAGGTTGACTTAGGTTGGATAAAAATTCCCTTGGAAAAAAGCATGGAAGATGATCAAACTCATGCAACATAATATTGACATAAGTCGGTGATGCAGGAGGCACTGCAAACTCTCCATATGTTTGGAAGAGTAACCAAATGGAGGATGACACAACTCTATGTAGTGAGAACAACTTCCTAATATCATACTAGATCCCAATGCTTGATGAACAAACGAAAGGATGTGCTTTGTCCAAGGGCGACCATCTTTGTTGTCGAAAAAATAATGTATATTTCTCGTCCCCTCTTTTTGAAATATTTGATTTTTTTGTCTTTTTCAATTTTTTAACAACCTTGAAAAAGAATAAAAGAATGTTAATTTACAAAGGAGGACCGAGTTTCGTGAGCAAGCAAACTGGTTCCAAGCACATGGAACATACTTATGCTAAAGGCAAGGATACATGTACATGATAAGGACACTCGGGGAAAAATCCTCCATGGGTCAAGGTGTTGGATCATAGAGGAAAAAAGTGTTGCAAGGCTTGTGTATAAGGAATGATTCAAAGGTTAAGTTGAGAGAAACATGGAGCCGAGATTAGACCAAAGAAATAAATATGAGACCCACAATTCGATTAAGCATGACACAACAAGACCCATTCCATGTAAATTTTTACGAGGCCAGAGAAGGTAACCTCGATGTTTTTTTCACGTTTAGAGAGTCTGAAAAAATGTTAAATAGGACTCCAGGGAGTATCATTTTCACAATTAGTCCAAATGACTCGAAAAAGGGTTAAACTTGCACTGAAGGACGTCTTTTCAAAATAGTTTTAACGAGTGTGACAAAGACAAAATCACTCGGAAATATTTTCAATTTTAAGGAGTCTGAAAAGAGCTTAACTATGGACTCACATCCTTTTCTAAGTTTAGTCTCCTTATCCTGAAAAAGTATGAAAGTAACTCAGGATAAATCTCTCGGTGAGACGAATCTCTCGATGCGCACCTTTTTTCGCAATAATCTATTGGTTGGAAAAAGGGTTAAACTAATGCCAAGTATATGTTCTTCTGGACCAATTTAACGAGTGTGAAGGAACAAGGTCACTCGACTATATTTTCAATTTTAGGGAGTCCGAAAAGAGATTAACTATGGACTCCAGGGGGGTTCCTTTTTCGTAAGTAATCTCCAAGGCCCGAAAAGGGTGATAAACCAAAACCAAAGTGAATGTTCCTTTTTCGAAAATTTAGTCCCTTAGGCCCAAAAAAGGGTTAAACTTACGCCTGATAATACTCTTCTAGCATACCAAATTTCCTAGAGAATACCTTTATTCGTAAAATTATCCATCAGGACCGAAAAAGGGGTAAACTAGCATCGGACAAATGTTCCTTCAAATTTGAGTTTGGCGAGCATGAAGGGAAACAATATCGCTTGGAAATATTTTCAATTTTAGAGAGTCTGAAAAGGACTTAAAGAAGACTACAGGGGGATGATTTTCTCAAGTAATCCAGACGATATTGAAAAGAATAAATATAGTCTCGTTGGATGTTACTTTCATAATTTAAAGCAAGATTGAAAGCAAACAAAGAGTGCTGATTAGGGAGTCCCGTGGGTAAGGCCAAAATGATGACTAGGAAGAAGAATGAGGCTTCAATATGTAATCATGACAGAACTAACAAGGACTCCCGAGCCAATAGTCAAAACTAAAAACATGGACACCAAAATGAAGAAAAGGATATACCAAGGGAATCCATGTAGAGGTAGGCTCTACCACCTAACTACAACACTTCTAAAAAAACAAAGAAGGTTTAGTGTTTCACTTTGATGGGGTCGATCCTATGGAAAAGCGAAAAAGACAATGAGATGCAGAAAGCTGGGAGTAAAAACCTAACTTATATGAAAAAGTTGGAAAAATGACTTTTACCAAGGGATGACGTAAATGTAACCAATCCCAAAACATAATCACCAAACCTAAAGGAGAGGCCCACCAGAACAACTAGTAGATAACTCAAAATCAAACTCAAGTAGCTACCAAGCTGGGAAAAGTGAAAAAGGGGACCAAAATAGGGTAAAAAGGACAAAAAAATCTATAAATAGAGGTGGACAACTCATTTTCACCATTGCAAATTGGAAATTAACAACAAAGTAAAAAAAAAACCTTCATCAAAATAGTGAATTCTGGGAGCTACGGTGGACGAAAAACCCTCCTACTTGGACGAAGTAAGTATAAATTCCCTCCTCTTTTCATTTCATTTTATTCATTTGTATGTATTTTTTATTTTGGGAGGTGCTTTCCCTTGTAAAAGGGTCGCATTTGAGTGTACGTGGGTTGTACAAGGCCAACCCACGTATGTAATCGGGCAGAGTAATAAACAACCTGAGTACATACGCAAATGTGTAGTCAACAACCTGTGTACACCTCCTTTTCTATTGGAAAAAGAAAACACAAGTATTAATCCCTCTCCAACTTTTTGTATGTGACGGGATGTATGTTCACTGGAGGGAGAGGCAACATGAGGAGCTGGATGTCTTGGTCGAGGAGGACCCTATGGCTATCGCCTCACTAAAATAATGTGGCTTATGGAAATTCTTCCAATGTTCATTTATGAGGGAAAAACCAAGGTTTCTTAATGCTCTTGTGGAGTATTGGCATCCTAATGCAAAAGCTTTCATTTTAGAGGGTCAATCACTAACCCCGACTATAGAGGATATTTACTTCTTGACCGACATTTCTAGAAGAGGGGAACTAGTCAACTTGAGGACCTTTCCTCTGGGTCCATTCAACATCAAGGACTATATAAACATGTATTGCGAGGCTGGTACTTAGAAAGTGGGTTCTTAGGTTTCGATTCACAATATCACCAACCTCTCTCTACTCCTGATTCTACTCCTGATTGGGTGAATTACTAGATCCGCAACACTCCATGATCTGAAAATTGATCTTTAACAACTTGGATAAGTTTTAAGCATGTGTTCATTTACCAATTAGGAATTAATGAATAAAGAATAACTTAATGAGATATTATAGCAACCATCATAAGAAAATTCATATCAAAATACAATCACAAAGAAAAACAAACCATAACAACAAATTTGTTAACGGAGTTCATAAAGATTTCCTACATCTCTATGCCTTTGTCTCAGTGGGTGAGGCTTTCTTATTTCTCTTTAATGATTCAAAAGTACATCAGAAAAGTGTCAAATGGATTACAAACTAGTTTTTATGTGTTCTTCTTTCCCTCAACAATCCAACACAATTGACGACACTGAAAAAGGTTGAGCGTAGCTCCCAGAATTTTCCCACAAAGTTCTCCTCCTCAATGGCTTCCCTGCATAAAAATGGCTTTGGATTTCAAATTCCTCATCATTTATCCTGTTTTGAACTTCCCTTACTGTCAAAAAACCTTTGATTCTTATATATGTGGATTTGGGGGTCATCTCCCAACTTACCCCCAAGATATGGCCTCGAAAAGGGCTCCAGATCCTTAATTTTGGGCAAAAATTAGGCTAAATCAGCACTAAATATCCAAAAAATTATACAACATAGTTTGAAAACCCACAAATGGAAAACATTAGGGTGCATCCACCCTTCTTTGGGCTTATGGGAATATGGGGTGTTGGTTTCGTTCGATTCCGATAACTTTAATTTTTAGGCCTTCTTGGATCCATTTTGGATCATGCCTCCCCACTAAGACCTTTTGGTCTTGTTATCACTCCAGGAAACTCTCCTAGGCTGTAAATTAGAGATGCCTGGTAACTTAATCTTTTGGTAACTATTTTCTCAATAAAAAGTGTGGGTTTGGATCAAGTCGGAGGACTGAATCATTTCTCACTCAAATCATGCATAAACACATTTAGATGGACAAGGCTTTCAACCACAAATGTTCAGAGAGTTTACAAATAAAGGGATGAATGAAGAAATAACTATTATATCAGAAAAATCACATATAAAACATATATGAATGGCCAATTACAATAATCACAGGAATACTTGCAAAGTTAAACTTATGAATGCAGTGATAAGATGACAGTTATCGGGCATAAACAAGCATAACAACATGAATATAATATCAAGGTGCAAGTACAGAATAGACAAGAAGATGAAATCTGAACAAGTTATGGAAAAAGAAGCTTGTATTACTCCATATGAAAATGAGAAGTTTTGAGTTACATAATATGAAAAAAGTCTCCAAAGTCGAACCCCTGGTTCATATTCTACCTTTAGCTTTATAGCTTTACAATGTAGTTCTGAGATCCTGAAAACATGGATCAAATATGCTAAAGATAGTAAATCAAAATTTAGTTGAAAAAGATGTGGGATGATCCCCAAAAATGAGGTCAATCCCAGATTTCATGGTCTTCCTCTCTTGTTTAGTGCTGGTGTAGTGCAGGATAGTCTCCCAAGGCTGAATGATGACTCTCCAAGAGAGACAAATTCAAATCTGTTGATGTGAGAAAGTGTCCTGATTTTCTGTCTTTGTCTAAGATACCAAAAACCTTTGAAACACATCCTCTTTCCATAATATATCAAAAATAGCTATTGGATTTGTCTTGACAATTCATCAAATGTTCATTCGAAGAGGTTTCAAACCTTTCCATCTCGAAAAACTTCGATTTGTGTACAAACTTGATCATTTTGGAAATGACAGGCTTTCAGTGGTTAACTAAGAAATCTCTTGAGCGAATTATCTACCGAAAATCCTGTTTTTAGTGGTTAATGAACAGTCGTCCTGTTCGCCTAAACCACTGAAAATTCAGTTTTGAGAAAACTCCAAAATTGCAAAAATGCTTACCTTGGATCCCTTTTTGATGTTCAAGGTTTCTTGGATGAGGCAGCCCTTGTTCGTGTAGATCTGTGAACTTCTACTAGCTGTGTGGAAGGCTCTGGTGTGTCTACCATGGTCGTAGCTAAGTTAGCCATAGTTTCTAATCCAATTTTCTCCTGTGCTGGTGATTGAAACTTCTTTAACTTCAACCTCATAATTCTCAGCTGTCTATACAACTTCAAGTTTTCCCTGATCAATACCCCATTTCTGTCTTTAATCTTGTCATGCTTCTGTTTGAGGGTTTGGTTTATTTTGAAAATATATGCATTTCTGTCAGTCAGGTTTGTATTAGATTTTTTAATCACCCTTTCCAAGACTTCCATTTCATAGACCTGCTGCAGGAGTTTGTTGATTTTCCGTGATCTAGTTGTTTTAGGCTTACTTGAAGAGGCTTCTGCCACTGGTGGACTGTGTGCCTCTGGAGGAGTTGGTGAAGGTAAATTGGAACAATAGTCTACACCCTGTTCAATCTGTACATTATCCCGTGTCTCTGCCAATTCTTGTTCTGGTTCTGAATCACTGTAAGGTAGGTTTAAAGGATTATTTCCTGTAGCAAGGTCCTTGGACTGCTCACCTTCAAACTGTAGTTTTATTTTGATTCTTTTCTTCTTGCCAGAGGATTATTTTATGGGATCTCTTGGTGGTGAGATACCTTTCCTTTTCCTATGACTGCTTTTGGCAGTAATAGTCTTTCTGCCACTGGTCTTGTTAGTTTCAGCTTCTGGTGGTTTCTCTGTTTGGAATTCATTCCAGAAAAGAAAGAAACCCCAATCAACCTGTTTCCTCTGTAGAGCTTCCTTGACAAGAAGAGTAATAAGCCCTTGGTGAGATAGTCTGCTAGCAACCTTAGTAGGCTTGTCTTTAACTTGTCTGGCCATTTTAGTAAGAGTCTTGTGAAAATAGAAAGGTAGATTTATTGGTTCTCTGCCTGTAAAATGATTAAGGAGTTTAAATTGATAGAACATCACTCTGTTATACCGTCCTTCACAAGTAATATACACAAAGATTTCTTTCAACAAAGATTGCCACTGTGGTTGCAAGAAGGACATAGGGATATCCTTTTTCCAGATCATATCTTTGTGAATGGGAAATAGATATGATTTAAATTCAACGTTGGATGGCACTGTAGATTTGAACCAATAGTCTCCTGTCCATTGAAGACCTGTAAACGCTGCTATAGAAGCTTCATCTATGATAAACTCTTCTTTCCCTATCTTGGGAGACCTTCCATCATATACAGTTGCAAAAGATTCAGCTACTTGTTGATGAAAACTGTTCAGTTTTTCACAGTATGTGAATACCCCTACTTGTTTGAAAAACTCTGCTACCTCTGGGTGCACCTCCAAGTACTAAACCCCATCCACCTCAAACCTCAACACTGGCCCTGCTTTCGACATTGGTCAATGTTGACTGTACCTGCGATTATGGAAAACTGAGCGTCCAGGGAGACAAAGATTCTAGAATTTAGGAACATAGAGAGTATAACTCATGGAAGAGACAGTGGGACAAGGTGACACAAAATTTGGATCACCGAGCTCAAATTCTAACCAAGTTTCGAGCGACAAATTGACTGAGAGCATGCCAAAATTTTAGATTGTCAGTGGTATATTCATTTAAATTTGAAATGATATGGGTTTTGAACTTGCCTGATAAGTCGAATTGGCTTAATTGACTTGAGAGAAATCGCTAAACTCTAATGGCACTTTGACAATCACCAGGGGAAACGGGATTAGGATCTCTGGAAACACATTTAATTGATGAAATCACAAACTCACGATGATCTTAGTAATCTCAGGAATTCAAAATGATAATGAATGAGGATTTAATGAGGGATTAACGGGATCATGATAGATTGTGTACTTGCAACTGGAAATGGAGGGAGGCTTCGTGAAAATCATGCATGAATTTCAGTAACACCGCCATGTCTAGATTTCGAAAAGACAATTGCGATTGAGAGGACAACAAGAGCTTCAAACTTTCAGATGGACACCATTAGAACATGCATACCTTCCAACTTGACGAGCTTTCAGCAGTTAACCACATTCTTGCTTTGAAATCTTAAATGCCGGGAACAAAGGCTTTCGGTGGTTAATGAGCGCATTTCAGGCTCGCCTAAACCACCGAAACCTAAGATTCTGGCTTTTGCTTGACCAAACCAAATCCAAAATTTCTTTTGGGCTTATTTACAGAATACAGACTCTCTAACCTACTTACAAAAATTTAGATCACAACCTATCACCTCAAAAGAAAAATTTCCATCAATTTATTTGAGGAGATAACACTGGCTCCTATTGGGGATGAACACCTCCTTGTGAGGTTTCAAGAACCATAGAATCAATGCCTTTCCTGAAAAAAGAAAATTAAAAACTATCTACTAGTGCTTCCATTGGGCATGGAGTTATTCTGCAAAAAATAAAAACTAAGACTAACATTACAATGTCTAGGCTTCACAGCCTTAGACAAAATAGATTTTTAAAAATCACCCGTTTACTATCCCACCGAACATTTCTTCACCTCCCAGATTCTGCAGCATGAAAGTGTTGTTATTCTGTACATGGGTTATCATGAAAGGACCGGTCCACAAATAATCGAACTTGTTATGCTTGCCTTTATCCTGTCTAAGAGCATCCCATTTTAGAACCCAATCACCAATCTGAAAATTGTCCACCTTCACCTTTCTGTCAAAAGTATTTTTGATCTTCTTTTGATGAGCCTCTAATCTGTCTACTAACTGTTCACGGGCTTGCTGCAGTTCCACCAAATCAAGCATTCTTCTTACCATATCATTTGACTCGGTTTGCTCTTCCTGAAAGAATCTAGCAATTGGTAAAACTAATTGAACAAGAAAAATAACATCAGTCCCATAGACCAATTTGAATGGGGAGGTTCCTATGGAATTTTTGGTAGTTACTCTGTTTGCCCATAGAGCAAATTTCAGTTTAGAATCCCAATTCTTTTTGTTTTCCTCTAACAATTTTCTGATGATTTTGATTAAGCTCTTATTGGATGATTCAACCAAGCCATTACCTTGAGGGTAGTAGGGGGTCGAATGTACCAACTGGATGCCCATTGATTTACACATGTCTACTAATGCCTCTGCTTTGAACGCCGTTGCATTATCTATTACCAGCCTTTTGGGACAACTGAATCTGCTCAAAATATTTTCATAAAGAAATTTCATGACCACCTGGTGAGTGGAATTCTGTGTGGGAATCACCTCTATCCACTTTGTAAAATAATCTGTGGCTACTAAGATCCACTTATGATGACCACTAGATGAAGGATTTATCTCACCTATAAAATCTAAACCCCACTGCTGAAAAGGGCCATTCACCACTATAGGTCTAAGGGGTAAAGATTTTAGCTGTTGTTTTCTTGTAAATCTTTGACATTTGTCACAAGATTTGACGAAGGCACACACATCTGAGAAAAGGAAAGGCCAATAGTATCCAGCCCTTAGGATTTTATGGACAGTGGTCTTCCAGTAATGATGACCTGCACAAACACTTGAATGAAACTGATGTGTAACTTCGACTGGCTCTTCTTTGTCTAAACATCTGAGAAGCAAACCAGTAGGGTCTTTCCATTATAACAGATTATTGTAAATGCAGAATTTGATAGCTCTAAGCTTAAGGGCTCGAGCTTGAGTCATACTAAGTTCAGGAGGAACTTCTATCTTTTTCAAAAAATGTATAATACATGAATACCATTCACAAGAAGACAAGTGCTCTGCCACTTGTTGACTGCTATGTTGTCCATCCGCTGCCAACTCCATCTGCCAATTCACTGAACTTTCTCCTATGAAATTAATGTCCAACAACTCATGATTTTCCTCCGTTAAGAGCTTAGCAAGGCCCTGGACTTTCACCAATTTGGTGGGCTTTACTTCAATGTTGAACTCAATCAACTTTGCAATCCATCTAGATCTCTTTCTGTCAATATCAGGCTAAGTCAAAACATCTTTCACGGAGGATGAAGGGACATATGCGATGACCTTTGAGTGGAGAATATAAATTCTGAAAGATTTTAAAGATTTTATGAGAGCATAGGCTTGTTTCTCAATAGGATCGTACCTTAGTTCAACGTCTCTGAGTGTTTTTCTGAAGAAAGCAATGGGATGATCCAAATTGTCATCATCTTTCTGCAACAGAACTACTGCCACTGTGTCGTAAGAAGCAAAGGAGAAAACATACAAAATCTTACTGTAATCTGGGCTGATCAGAGTCAGGGATTCCATTATAGCTTGCTTAATATCCTGAAATGAGTTCCTTGCGTTGTCTGTCCATTTTATCTCAGACCCCTTTTTCAGCATACATGTTATGTGTTTAACTAATTCGAAAAAATTTGGCACAAATATTCTAACAAAATTTATCTTACCGAGCAACGATTGAATATCCTTTTTTGATCTTGGCAAGGACAGCCTCTGAATTGCCTCCACCCGAGCTAGATCAATCTTTACACCTTCTGCTGAGACAATGTGGCCTAAGAGCTTACCTTTCCTAAGAGAAAACTGGTACTTTTTGGGATTCAATGAGATTCTGAACTGCCTGCATTTCAAGAACACTCTTTTTAAATGCTTTAGATGCTCCTCATGACTCCTCGAATATACTATGATGTAATCAAGATATATGAGAACAAACTTGTCCTTTTCTCCCACGAAAGCTATGTCCATGGCCCTTTGGAATGTGGCCCCAACATTCATTAACCCAAATGGCATCTTGGCATACATAAAGGTACCCCAAGGAGTAGTAAATGCAGTCTTCTCATGGTCATCAGGGTGGACATAAATCTGATTGTAGCCGGAAAAACCATCTAGGAAAGACATGACATTATCCCCTGAAATACTTTGTAGCAAATGTTCCATCTTAGGTAGGGGATAGTTGTCTTTCTTAGAGCTTCTGTTTAGGTTTTTAAAGTCCACACATAATCTGACCTCACCATTTTTCTTTCTCACTATCACTAGATTTGCAATCCATTTGGAGTATCTCAAAGGGATTATGATCTTGGCATCGAGAAGCTTTTTAATTTCTCTTTCAATCACAGGCAGAAGAAGAGGACTGATAGGTCTGAGCTTTTGTTTGAAAGGAATGGTATCTTTCTCAAGAGGGATCTTGTGTTGAATGATATCAGGGTCATAAGTCTTTAGGTCACTATATTTCCAAGCAAAAACATCGGAAAATTCTTTCAAAACGCTGCAATATTTGGACTTCTGGTCAACAGTCAATTCAGAAGACAGATTTATGAATTTAGGCTGACTTTCACCCCCTATGTTGTGCTCGTGAACAACAAGATCTTTCTCCTTTTTATCTGGCTTGTAAGGAACACCATTCTGATCAAAAAGCCTTTCGAGAGGTACCAAACCTCGGGGAATATAATTGTTAGGTAGCTGGACAATATCATGCTGACCCAATCTTTGTTTTAGCTTGGGCTTCTGGGATTCTTCTACATTTAGATTCTGCTGGTCAACATGCATATCAAAAAATTCATCTACCACTTGAAGAAATCTATTAATTTCATCATCATCCTCAAAAACTTTCCATTATTTAATATTGTCGGGCAAGGATGGTCTATATTTTACTTGGATCTCATAACTGAGCCTAGGGGGCATGGGAGGAATGAACATGCTGGCTGAAATAGCAAGGAAATTGGCAAGATGATTTGTATCCCCGGGTATATACGAAATTTCAAAAACAGAAAAGGAATCTCTCACTTTCCATACCTCATTCCTGTAGGCTTTCAATCTGACATGCTTTGCTTGAAAGGTATTGTTGACCTGTTTTATAATGAGATTCGCATCTCCAAATACCTTTAAACCTTTTATCCTCATCTCCTTAGCTGAATTTAATCCCAACAGAAAGGCCTCATATTCTGCTATGTTGTTAGTAGTTTTGAAATCGAGCTTGAAAGACAGAGATATAGTCTCCTTTGAAGGAGAAATCAAAACTACCCCTGTACCTGCTGAATCTTTAGTACTAGCCCCATCAAAATACATGGTCCGGACTGAAACGTTCTTATCATCAGTTTTTTGTTCGATAGGCTTCACAAGCTGCATAGGAGTTGATTGAGAATCATCTATTTAGGGGATGCATGAGCCAAAATCTGTATCCACAACATAAATAGGATGATTTATAGAATTTTTTGCATCGTTGATGATGTAGGCAAGTTGATTCTCCCTGTAATGTATTTTCAGCTCTCCCCCAAACACTAAAATTGTAGCATATGAAAGATCCATATACAAGGTACCTCCTAACCTTTTTCCCCATGGACGAGACAAGAGAAGCCCGAACTTAGGTGGGATATCAACAACCACCACATCCATTACCATGCTTCTCATTGGAAATTGGGCAAGGTTTATAATGAGGTCTTTTATGAGGCCAAGACATCTGACTTTCCTAGAATCAAAAGAGAAGAGATCATGATATGGTTTGGTGACCTCAAGACCAAGCTCATCCATCACTGCTTTGGGTATGAGATAATGTGACGCCCCAGAATCAAGCAAACAATTGTGGAGGATCTTATCATGGACATTTAGGGATATGTAGAATGGTGGACAAGAATCATCTTGGTATTCTATCATAGGCCCTATAGTTACTGTTGGCTTGTCATCTTGTAGGTTAAAAAAATCAGCAGATGAAGAGGTCTTTGGCTCAAGGGACTTCAGGATGGCTGATTTAAAGATTTCATTCTTCATGAGTTTAGTTAAAGGCATAGGTATCTTTACTTTCTTAATTTCTGATTCAAAATTAAAAGATAAAGTTGATCTATCAGAAAATTTTACCTCATTGGAAGGAGCTTTGAGACTGACTTGCTCCTTGGCTAGGGGCTGTGTTTGCTTCTGCTGCTGTTTTTCAGGAGAGGAGGTTTGTTTTACATGAGCGGGAGGCTGCTTGGCAGCAAGTTCTTTACTCTTCACGGGAGAAACAACTTCTTTGTTCTTCACAGGAGCAACGATTAATGGTTTCGGGACAACACTCTTGGACCTTAAGTTATAACCTTTCTGATCATATTTCAAGTAGATAGATTCTTCGATACTTGCCTCATGAATTTGCTGGTCCATCAGGGATTCTTCATAGTCTACTTGTGTCAGAAAGGAAGAATCATTTTCATCACCAAAACAGTTTATTTCATCTGCTTCTTCGACTTCATCGTGAGATGGTTGTTGTTCTTCATCTAACATTGCATTTTGAAAAGGTGGTATGATTCTCTGATCATCAGCCGCATTCCTGTCTCTCTGGAGGATTTGGACTTGTGGATTATTCCTTCTGTAAGGGAAAGCATTTGGATTTCTTAGAACAAAAGCATTTGGCTCTTTTTCCCTTGCTAGTTGTTGATTCTGGACCTTCAATTTTGACATTTCAGATGTCAAATTGTCCAACATCTTTTCCATATTTTCCATTTTACTATTAGAAGAAGAATAGGGCTCAACAACAAACTTCTTTCTCTCAACCTTTACTTTGAGCTTCTAAGATGCTGTAATGTTTGATTCAACCTTGAGAGCAGCATCTTGCATTAAAGAAAGTGTGGTTGATCGTCTTTCTCTGAGGATTAGACAAAAATATGGATCAAAGGCAACATAGAATGTGATCTTTGTCGATGCGTCACTTGGTTTAATCTCTGCAGAGATCTTTCCAAACATTCTATTAAACCTCTTGATGAATTCTGAGACCGACTCTCCATCTTCTCTCTTCAAATTTCCAAACTCAGAAATGTAGTATAACAGATCTCTTCTTTCTCCCCAGTGTTTTAAGAATACCTCATCTAATTTTTCAATACCTGTGACTGAATTTGCCAGTAGCTCTTTGAACCACTTCCAGGCTTGGCCATCCAAACTCTGAACAAAAACTTTGGTCCACACATCTTCTTCTGAAATGTTAATATTTTCATCATAAGCATAAAATCTTCAATATGTTCTTCAGCAGTATAATCCCCTGCTCCGGTAAACTTTGGCATATATTTCTGAGAATATCCAGTTGGCATAGCAGACAAAGGATTTGGCAATAAAAGTAGGGCATACCTATTTGCCAAAATCTGTTCCATCTTGGTTAAAGGGGCAGCCATTACAGTCTTGGGGGTTGACAAAGAAGAGGAACTTGTAGGAGATGAAGGGGGAGATGGGATGACCGAGTTAAAATAGAATGGTTGTCTTACTTCACCTTGAGCAGAACTTTCAGAAATGGGTGAAAAATATTAGGCTTTATAAAACTAATCGAGCAACAAGGATAAATTTTCTTCTCCTTCGAGGACAGATCATGGAGAATATCTTCAAGAACAGACAGATTAGTGTGAGTGTATAGAACACCTTCTGTAGGTTTGATGGGTGAGGAATTCAAAGAAGATGAAGAAGATGTTTCCTTTTGCTAAGAGGACCCTATAATTATCTCTTTAGGATGGGATGAAACATCGACCTCAAGAACAGAGTCAGTAATATTATAAGAAAGTGAAGGTTCTTCTACCTTCAATATTTGAGATAATTTTCAATTTCCTGAGAATTATGAGTTTTAGTAGCAGGGGATTCAACTAGAGGTTTTTTAGATATGAAAGATGGAGGGTCAGTTTGAATACCTGAATCTACTGCCTTTGTAGATCTGGAAGCCTGTCTTTGCAAATATTTACCCTTACTGATGATCTTCTCAGGGTCAGGAACCGGTGTTGTCAGTGGGCCTTCTTGGTTCTCCCTAGTGTGAGATCTTTTTGGAGCCACTTCGTTTCAATGGATTCGCCAGATAGAAAATTACAACCCAAATGATGTCCAGACTTTTTCTATCATCAAAGCTAGAGCTATGTCATCTCCCAAGGAAGCTAAGCTTCGATCTCTTCTCCCCGACAACAGCGCCAATTTGTTATCACTCCAGGAAACTCTCCTAGGCTGTAAATCAGAGATGTCTAGTAACTTAATCTTTTGGTAACTATTTTCTCAATAAAAAGTGTGGGTTTGGATCAAGTCAGAGGACTGAATCATTTCTCACTCAAATCATGCATAAACACATTTAGATGGACAAGGCTTTCAACCACAAATTTTCAGAGAGTTTACAAATAAAGGGATGAATGAAGAAATAACTATTATATCAGCAGAATCACATATAAAACATATATGAATGGCCAATTAAAATAATCATAGGAATACTTGCAAAGTTAAACTTATGAATGCAGTGATAAGATGACAGTTATCGGGCATAAACAAGCATAACAACATGAATATAATGTCCAAGTGCAAGTATAGAATAGACAAGAAAATGAAATCTGAACAAGTTATGGCAAAATAATCTTGTATTACTCCATATGAAAATGAGAATTTTTGAGCTACATAATATGAAAAAAATCTCCAAAGTCGAACCCCTGGTTCATATTCTACCTTTAGCTTTATATCTTTACAATGCAGTTCTGAGATCCTGAAAACATGGATCAAATATGCTAAAGATAGTAAATCAAAATTTAGTTGCAAAAGATATGGGATGATCCCCAAAAATGAGTTCAATCCCAGATTTAATGGTCTTCCTCTCTTGTTTAGTGCTAGTGTAGTGCAAGATAGCCTCCCAAGGCTGAATGATGACTCTCCAAGAGAGACAAATTCGAATTTGTTGATGTGAGAAAGTGTCCTGATTTTCTGTCTTTGTCTAAGATACCAAAAACCTTTGAAACACCTCCTCTTTCCATAATCTATCAAAAATAGCTATTGGATTTGTCTTGAAAATTCATCAAATGTTCATTCGAAGAGGTTTCAAACCTTTCCATCTCGAAAAACTTCGATCTGTGTAAAAACTTGATCATTCTGGAAATGACAGGCTTTCGGTGGTTAACTTAGAAAGCTCCTGAGTGAATTATCTATCGAAAATCCTATTTTCAGTGGTTAATGAACAATCATCCTGTTCGCCTAAACCACCGAAACTTCAGTTTTGAGAAAACTTCAAAATTGCAAAAATGCTTACCTTGGTTCCCTTTTTGATGTTCAAGGTTTCTTGGATGAGGCAACCCTTGTTCGTGTAGATCTGCGAACTTCTACTAGCTGTGTGGAAGGCTCTGGTGTGTCTACCATGGTCGTAGCTAAGTTATCCAGAGTTTCTAATCCATTTTTCTCCTGTGATGGTGATTGAAACTCCTTTAACTTCAACCTCAGAATTCTCAGCTGTCTATACAACTTCATGTTTTCCCTGATCAATACCTTGTTTCTGTCTTTAATCTTGTCATGCTTCTCTTTGAGGGTTTGGTTTATTTTGAAAAGCTATGCATTTCTATCAGTTAGGTCTGTATTATCTTTTTTAATCACCCTTTCCAAGACTTCCATTTGATAGGCCTGTTGCAGGAGTTTGTTGATTTTTCATGATCTAGTTGTTTTAGGCTTACTTGAAGAGGCTTCTGCCGCTGGTGGACTGTGTGCCTCTGGAGGAGTTGGTGAAGGTAAATTGGAACCATAGTCTGCACCATGTTCAATCTATAAATCATCCTGTGTCTCTGCCAATTCTTGTTCTGGTTTTGAATCACTGTAAGGTAGGTTTAAAGGATTATTTCCTGTAGCAGGGTCCTTGGACTGCTCACCTTCAAACTGTAGTTTTCTTTTGATTCTTTTCTTCTTTCCAGAGGTTGATTTTATGGGATCTCTTGGTGGTGAGATAGATTTCCTTTTCCTATGACTGCTTTTGGGAGTAATAGTCTTTCTGTCACTGGTCTTCTTATTTTCAGCTTCTGGTGGTTTCTCTATTTGGAATTCATTCCAGAAAAGAAAGAAACCCCAATCAACCTGTTTCCTCTGCAGAGCTTCCTTGACAAGAAGATTAATAAGCCCTTGGTGAGATAGTCTGCTAGCAACCTTAGTAGGCTTGGCTTTAACTTGTCTGGCCATTTTAGTAAGAGTCTTGTGAAAATAGAAAGGTAGATTTATTGGTTCTCTGCCTGTAAAATGATTAATGAGTTTAAAGTGATAGAACATCACTCTATTATACCGTCCTTCACAAGTAATATACACAAAGATTGCTTTCAACAAAGATTTCCATTATGGTTGCAGGAAGGACATAGGGATATCCTTTTTCCATATCAGATCTTTGTGAATGGGAAATAGATATGATCTAAATTCAACATTGGATGGCACTGTAGATTTGAACCAACAGTCTCCTGTCCATGAAAGACCTGTAAACTCTGCTATAGAAGCTTCATCTATGATAAACTCTTCTTTCCCTATCTTGGCAGACCTTCCATCATATACAGTTGCAAAAGATTCATCTACTTGTTGATGAAAACTGGTCAGTTTTTCACAGTATGTGAATACCCTTGCTTGTTTGAAAAACTCTGCTACCTCTGGGTGCACCTCCAAGTACCAAACCCCATCCACCTCAGACCTCAACAATGGCCCTGCTTTCGACATTAGTCAATGTTGACTGTATATGTGATTATGGGAAACTGAGCGTCCAGGGAGACAAATATTCTATAATTTAGGAACATAGAGAGTATAACTCATGGAAGAGCCGGTGGGACAGGGTGACACAAAATTCGGATCACCGAGCTCAAACTCTAACCAAGTTTCGAGCGACAAATTAACTGAGAGCATGCTGAAATTTTAGATTTTCGGTGGTATATTCATTTAAACTTGAAACGAGATGGGTTTCGAACTTGCCTGATAAGTCGACCTGGCTTAATTGACTTGAGAGAAATCACTGGACTCTAATGGCGCTTTGACAATCACCAGGGGAAACGAGATTAGGATCTCTGGAAACACGTTTAATTGATGAAATCACAAACTCATGACGATCTCAGTAATCTCTGAAATTCAAAATGATAATGAATGAGGATTTAATGAGGGATTAACGGGATCATGATAGATTGTGTACTTGCGACTGGAAATGGAGGGAGGCTTCATGACAATCATGCATGAATTTCAGTAACACCACCGTGTCTAGATTTTGAAAAGACAATTGCGGTTGAAAGGACAACAGGAGCTTCAAACTTTCGGATAGACACCATTAGAACGTGCATACCTTCCAACTTGACGAGATTTCGGCGGTTAACCGAATTCTTTCTTTGACCTCTTAACTGCCGGGAACGAAGGATTTCGGTGGTTAATGAGTGCAGTTCAGGCTCGCCTAAACCACCGAAACCTGAGATTCTGACTTTTGCTTGACCAAACCAAATCCAAAATTTCTTTTGTGATTATTTACAGAATACAGACTCTCTAACCTACTTACAAAAATTTAGGAATAAAATTTAGACCACAACCTATCACCTCAAAAGAAAAATTTCCATCAATTTATTTGAGGAGATAACAGGTCCTCTAAAAGGGTATTAACCAATCATCAAGTGTGATATAGGCCGCCCTACTTGTCCTTTGTCTTTAAAATATTTCCTATGCACCTGTTGCATCATAATCAATTGAAAAACAACCATGAAAACTGACAACATATTGTTAGCCACTTGTACTCTTTCACATCTCACTGAAGACACTATCATCCATGTTGAAAATATTAGCAACAATAACATCAGAAATATGGCTATAGATGAGCTAATATGTTTGAAGTGCTTGCACGACATTATCTTATCTTGAAGCTAAGTATGATTGAACTTCCATTCTACAACCATCTCATGTTCATTCTTAATATCAATTTCTTTACTTGGCACAATTATAGGTGTGTTTCTTGCATAAGCTGCCATCCTTAATTGTTCCATTGTTTGTAGATATTGATTTTATTTTATGTGATGAGCATGTACAACATATTCATTTCTTTCTTTAGTTAAGTGATATTGATTATATTTCTTGTAGAATATTGCTTTACGATCATACAAATAAGGGCTTCCTAAGACCATTCCACATTTGTTGAGTGGCACCACATCAAACGTTACCTCATCCACAAACTTTGATGAAATTGCAAAATTTAAAGTGAATTTCTTTGCTATGTGAAATTTATAATTGTTTCTTATCCATTTAAGTGAGCAAGGTTTATTATGCATCTTAGTGTTTAATCCCAATTGTTTAACCACTTCCTCTGAAATCAAGTTAGATTGAGATCCACAATCTATCAATGTATCGATCTTATCATGTTTCATTATCACCCTTATGTGAAACAATGTACTTCTAGAATCATATCCATCACCAATTTTACCTGTCAAACCAACTACTATGATCTTAGTCTCATCACTTGAATCATATCCCAAGTCTATTGGTCATGTTGTTGTTGCAACTATTTCCCTCCCTTTCCTTTCTTTGAACCATTTCAGTCACTTCTCTGGATGCAATTTCCAACAATGGTCATCATCGTGCCATTATTTCTCGCAATTATTGAAAGAGAGATTCTTTTCCTTTCTTGTCAATGAATTTGTTTTCTTTCCATTTTGTTGGATTATTGAGAGGGGGGGTGAATTAGTAATAGAGAAATTTAATCATTTTTAACCATATAATCCAAGTGTTATATCAATGTAGCATTATCATCCAATAACTACAGAGTAAATAAGCAATGAACAAATGAACAATCATACAAATGCACAATACACTAGTGTTTTACGTGGAAACCCAAATCGGGAGAAAACCACAGAATGCTTTTTCTTATATGTCTTGAAGAATTACATTCATTGGAAGCACAAACTTCCTTTGTTTTCCAGATGCAATTGGAAGGAGGCTCCAACCCCCTAGTTTCCCAGGCTAAAACCTGAGGGAAGCTAAACTCCCTAGTTCTCTGACTACAACCAGAAGGAGGCTACAACCCTCTATGTTCTTCGGCTACAACCGGAAGGTGGCTACAAGCATCCGTCCTTGCCCCATCCTACCACCCTGAAGTAGAAGTAGAATGATGGAATCACTGTCACACTATCACTGTGAGATATACCATTGTAAACCTGTACCAATAAATTTGAACCATGCATCAACCTGTACCTTAACCTGTAATCAACCTGTACCATAAACAAGCACATCAACCATGCACCAACCTATACCAAACAACCTGTAATCAACTTGTAGCATAAACAAGTGCATCCAAGCATGTACCAAGTATGTACCAATCATGTGTCAACTACTCATCAACTATGACTCATCAATATGTACCAACATCATCAACTATACACCTCATGTATGT
>JZKD02S2174534.1:245402-260591 GCA_000966675.3 Picea glauca
CTTTATTATTTACCTTTTAAAATCTCTTAAACCACTTTGACTACTTTGACCTTTTGGGGTTTCTAGATGACATATGAGGGTCCTCCAACTTCGTAAGTCCATAACTCTCAAACCGTGAGGATTTATGTGACATTCCACATACCACCATAAATGGAATGACATGTACTATCGATCTAGAATAATATTACCTTCAAATATATAAAAAATCATAATATTATCCATCAAACAAACTTGGGTCCATTACCCAAACCTGGGTTCTCCAACTTCACATGGTCATAACTCTCTAACCGCGAGGAGTTATGTGGCGTTCTACATACCACCGGATATGGCATGACAAGAACTATCCATATAGGATATTTTTCCTAACAAATTCACTGTCCTTAATCTCATTATTCCACAATTAAGAATGGGTTCTCTTACTCCACAAAGTGTCTTCCCATGAGGGCTTTCACCATAAGGGGACCACTTTGGAGTTCATCCATCTTTACTTCTTATCAACCATGACAAGAAAAATGAGTCATCTTTACATCAAACAATATTGGGTACATTACCTAAACCTTTGTGTTGTAGGGCTTTCTTCAAGGGTTGACATCAATGATAACCAACCTTAATCAACACATTCCCCTTCCTTTTGTCCTCTTTCCCTGAAGACGATTCCCCTGATACACCAATTGTTGTTTTCCCTTCATCAATGTATGTTTCTTGAACATAAACCTCATTAATAGTAGTAGGTCCAAACATAAATACAATGTTATGAATATGTGCAGGTAAACCTCCTATATACTTCATAAGAGTTTCTTGGGTATGTAATGAAATGTTTAACATTAATGCCATCTTACGAAATTCATTTTTGTATTATTGTATTGTTTGTCCCTTTATTAGTTTAAGACTTTTCTATTCAAATGAAGCCTTCTCTTTATAACCCAAAGGACAAAATTTCTTTCTAAGTGCAAAACAAAAATCTTGCCATGATTGAAATACATTACCAACTTGTTGTGTTCCATTTTGCAACTTACTTTGTCACATATTAAAACTTCAGATATATAATAGATCAAATTCCTCAGAGATCCATACATGCCTGTGCCCCACGACGAGGAGCGTGGCGAGATAGGTAACATATATTTTTGAAGTTATTAAATTTTTAATTTTCATATATATCCTTTTTATGTGTGTTTCATAGTACTAACTTGTGAATATGATATGTACATATGTGGGACCCGTTCGATCAACATACTTCGCTAGGACTAGGCTTCATCCTTGACCAAAGGCAAGACTAGCAATAGTCAAAGGACCAATAGCTGTAGGAGGACCCCCAGACAAGGAGTCTTACAGAGCCCTATGATGAGTGGAGAGGAACCTTACTTCTCTCACTCGAGCAGTTCCTATGGTTGATATCGAGGATCTCCCCCAGTGATGCAACCACATGTAGTAGAGGTGACTCATACCTGGGTCTATTTATTTTGGCATTTGTGAATGTCGGTGTTCACTATAGCAGGGCCAATAGGCCTAGACCTTAGATAGCATCATACCACTTACGTGCTAATGGAACTTTTTGTACTGTGTATTTTGAGGGCTTAAGCCCAACGATGTATACCGATGACTTTTGAGGATTTCATGCCCACTTTTGTAGTCATGACACTATTTTGGAAATATATATATCTATACACCTTTCTTGTTTTATGGCTAATATTTTTTACAAATGGATTTACATGTGTATGTGTGTGCTTTTTATTTTACATGTGAGAAATATGCCAATCTAAAAATTCATTAGCTACAATATCTGTTAAATGATTAAATCTCCTAGGAACATGAATATACGTAATGTAATCAAAAGATATTTTTAAGAGATGTACCCTAAGTAATCATTGGTATAGAGTTGGATCATAAATGTGGTAAACCCCATTTAATTGGGACAGAACCAGTTGAGCATCTAAGTAAACCCAGAGGTGATAAATGCCATGTAACAAAGCATCACGTAGCAATTCTATCACTGCACTATACTCGAAAACATTATTGGTTGCGTCACCTAGACAAATACCTCCGGAAGACAGAAACTGGCCTCCATGTGTGAAAATCACCCAAGATGCGGAAGCAAGCCTCTGAGTGTGTCGGCTAGCGTCATCTGCGAACCCAGAGTAAACCTCCATTTAACTTGACATCTGCCAAAGTGAAAAATAAGACATAAATAACTACACATCCATGAGACAAAAAAGAAAAAATGTATAAGAGACTAAACATATATACAAGAATCCACCCACGTGACCAACCTAAGAGTAGTACTTCTTAAGGTAGATCCCATTTCTAGGCTTTGCTAAATAATTTCCCTCAAAATCAACCAGATGGTAAGAACCCTTCTTCAAGACCTATTTCACAATGAAATTTTTGAAGCACATCGGTTTGAACTTGCCTACCCCCAAGGAATCTTTTTCTTGATCATATACTAGGACAAGATCACCTTTAGATAAAATACGATGACGAAAAGACCAATCATATTGACACTTGACTTGTTTCTTATGAGCCTCGTTAGCCAAGGATGCATAACAACGTTGCTCAAGATATAGAAGGTGTTCCTTAAGCAGTGTAGTTTCCGGCAGTAGCTTCACTGCCAACTTTAATGAAGGGATCTAACACTTAATGGGTAAGATTTCTTCCAGCCCATATGCGAGTTGAAAAGGTGAAAAACTAGTGGTAGTCTTCACAGACGTTCGATAGGCCCACAACACTGAACACAACATCAAATTCCAATTTGACTTGGATGAATTGATCGTCCACTGAGGAATAGACTTGATAGACTTATTCACAACTTCAACCTGACCATTCACTTGTGGGTAATAGGGTGATGAATTTTCTTGTTTTAACCCAAGATTTGATGTTAACTCAATCATCATTTTATTTTGTAAGTGACAACCATGGTCAGTGAAAATCTCCTTTGGGATATCAAATTTTTCTATTATATGAGTGAAAATGAAAAGGGTAGTGGTTTCTCCATCATTTCTAAACATCGACATAGCTTTGACCCACTTTCTGAAGTAGTCTACTGCTACGATGATGTAATGATGCCCTCTGGATGAAGCCATGTGACATGTAGTAAAATGAATTCCCCACTTGGTGAAAGGGCCAACAGTAATAATTGGAAACATAGGAGCAGGGTGTGCCCACATCTTCCGATAGAAGATATGGCACAGATGACACTTCTTGACCACCTCAACAGAATCCTTGATTAATGAGAACCATAAGTATCCTGTGCGTAGAATCTTTTTGGCTATTTCCAACCAGCACAAATAACTGCCACATGCTCCGGTGTGATAGTCGTTCAAAATAAGTTCTTCTTTTTCATGGGTGAGACATCATCGAAGAATTCAATCGAGAATAAGATAGTTTAGCGCTTGGTGTTGAATTCATCAATGATCATCGCAAGAATAAGAATTGGGGCACTTCAAAGTATGACGATACACAAGTATATCTCCATACCAGGGGTCTGGAGATGCAATTAGAAAAATATCTCCATTGATAGGAAACTCTTCGGGCATACTATCACCAAAATCGACTGGTAGTTCTGAAATTAGTTTGGCAAAGACCAAGAACTTTTTAGATTTTGCAAAGACAAAATCCAAGTCAAACTCCTGTAGGATACCTATCCATATACTGATATTTCCACCAATGGCCCGTCATGTTAACACATATTGGAAAGGGTTGATAATGACAATGACAGTGGTATTGCGAAGCAATATATAGAGATAGAACCGTTGGACAACGCGAACGAATACCAAAGAAGGTTATCAACATGAGAGTAGTTGAGATATGGTCCAACTAGGCCTCAGATAAGATAATATATAACATGTTCTTCAATCATGTCATCCTCTTGGACCAAGACCATGTCGATGGTCGACTTCGCAATAGCCAAATACAACAAGAAATCTATGTTATAATCAGGAGGCTAGAGAAAATGGCCAGACATCAAAGAACATTTCAATTCTTCAAAGGAGCATTGAGAAGCTTCATCCCAACATAATGGGACACCTTTTTTAAAAATATGCATGAACCCTTTAGTGATCTCGGCATAATTAGCGACAAAACACTGAAGAAAATTTGTTTTCCCCTGTAATCTCTGAAACTGGAGTATTGTGCATGGGGGAGGCAACTAAACTATCTCCTCAAACTTGAAAGGATAGACCATGATCCCTGTTGTCGACACAATGAAACCTAATAAATGACCCAACATCATGCAAAAACTGCACTTATTATGATTCAAGCAGATCTGATAGTAGCGACATCGCTCAAATATTAGTCATATATCGGTGGGATGATCAGATCTGTTGCGAGAACGTGATGCTAGATCATCAAGGTACAACTCGACTATGTGTTTGAGGTCGTGAAAAGAGAATGACATAGCCCGCTGAAAGGTAGCTCCAACATTCTTCATGCCAAAAGGAATCTTGCGATATGCAAAGGTACCCCAAGGAAAAATAAAAGTCATTTTATGTTGGTCCTCAGGTTTGATTTGAATCTTATTATATCCTAAAAAATTATCCATGAAAGAAAAGACTTCACAACCCTCACACTCATCTATAATTTGATCAATAAACGGAGATTGGAAAATTATCTTTCAAGAAAGCCTGTTCTAATCATGAAAATCCATACAAACACAAATCATTCCTCGTTTCTTGTTGATAGGAACTAGGTTTGATACTCATTCTCTCAATTGTACGAGGTAGATAAAACCAACTTTGAGCAGTTTTTGTACTTCTGCCTTTTTAGCCACTAATTTTTGAGGATTGATTGAACGAAGCTTCTATCAAACCGGTTTGACATCAGGATAAGTCGTGATTTAGTGTTCAAAAATTCGTGGGTTGATGCTTGCCATCTCCTCGTAAGAATAGGAAAAACCATTGCGAAACTCCTTGAACAACTCAGTGTAAATTTTTATCTCTTTGGGGTAGCAATCCGCTCCGACGAAAACATTATCCACAACGCTAGGGGTTCTGGAGATATTGATAGGAATCATTGCATAAATTTGTTCCATGTTACCATCAGTGTAAACTCTATGTGTATCCATAGAATTGATAGGACAAGGGCTATCTCCATTCACGGTCAAAACAAAATCTCCCGCTTCTATTCTCTTAAGCTCAGGAAGAAAATAATATCTTTGATGCAGATCATCCTAAGGTCTATCGGGACCAGTCATTGCCTCTAGAATCACCTTGTTAGAGGGAAAGACCAAGTCTAAAGGATATTGAGAGCCAAGAGAATCCCGAGTCCAAATAGCCTCGAGAACGATATCTAGCTCCTATGAGGGAGCTAGATCGGGGTTGGTCGAGGCTTACTAGACAATGTTGTACACAAACTCATCTACAGAAAAGGGCATCGCCATGCCAAGGATCCCTATCCCTTACATCGAATACAATGGGGAAGGTAAAGTCCATGGGTCATGAAAGTATTTCATTTTAAAAGACGACACTTGGAAAATTGCATCCCTCGACTGGTCAGGAACAATCGATAATCAAAAGTTCCCATCAATGAAGAAAAAAAATCAACACTTAAGTTGACAATGCCATGCTGCAAGTTATCACTCATCGGGACCATGGAAGCCCCCGATGAAGGTTTAGGATGAGAGAAGTACAATTGGTCGATGGCTACAATTGGGACCTCGTGCAAACATACGACCCAAAACATAGTGGCAATCACCACATGCATCGCGTAAGTCCAACTTCGTCCTAACAAAATATTTTAGCCGAGAAGCGCATTGACTACTTCAAATTCGACACACACAATTTTACCCCCTAACTGCAAGGGGAAAAAAGGAATTATTTTGTGTGGTCTAAATGACCAGCGGTCAAAATCCATAATAAATGTAGGTGACAGAGACAACTCAGGATGTCCAATGGACTTCCAACATGCCAATGAAATCACGCAAGTCAAGGCACCCTCATCTACCACCGTATAAAAAATGTTCCACGTTAAATATTTCATGGTGTATGCCGCTACTATCTGAAAGGCGACATGGTGAGGAAGACGAGGCTTAAGGTTGGTTGGATAGAAAATGATAATTCCTGAGCTACTAGTCTTTGGAGATCCCAAGGTGGACAACAAAGATTTTCTCTGTGAGGGGAAATTCTGGAGAAACTCAAGAGAAAACATTGCACAAGGGGTCTGTTCCAAATCCTACACGATGGAGTAGTTTTGAGCAACCATCATGTTTGTATTATGGTAATCCTTTTAAATGCACCTTTAGGGATACAAGTCATTGTCTCGCCCACTGTCTTCTCATTTTGAAGAGGAATCATTGGGTTAATGGCCTCCTTTCCCTACTCGACAGATTTCGGTGTTCCGTAGTCACGAGTCCTAGTTGATAAATGAGCATCGACATTCATCATGTAAATGTTCACGGTCAGGTTGTTAGTAGTTGGAACGGGGGTCCTTGGCTACCCCTAGTTGCGCTCATGGATGTGGAAGCTTGAGCCATATTTTACCCTTGTGGAAAAGGGTTATTCAACACAAGAGGCTTTTGTTGTGCTAGTAGCTTCTAGGCTTCCAGAAGCCGAGGGAATAGGTGAGTCAGGTGGTCTTTCATGCAAATATTACATGGATACTTTGACTTCTTCTTCTCGATTTTTCTACCGCCAACATTGTTAGCATCCTTTTTATCCCCTTTACCCTTCGTGTTTCTCTCTTTATTCTTTCCCTCGGTCTTCTGGTTGGAATTGGGAGTTGTCAACTGCAAACTGTTTACATCCGACGTCTGGGTAGTGGGGGCAGTCGAACTAGGAGTCTAGCTAGCCACATTATTTTGTATCGACAATTGTTGTAATTGATTTGAAAACAAATCGATGGAATTGCTTTGTGCTGAGCCCACTATGCCATCAATGTGGGGCCCATAATTTTCTTTGGCCTTATCGAGAGTAGACCATGGCACATCGAGTAAATTAGTTCTAGATGCTACATCTTTGGACATGCAAGGAACCAAAGACTTCAAGAACCACTCAAGAAATAAAACAAGAGGGACCTTGACCTTAATCAAGCTCTTTATATGTTGCCACACTCGGATATGATCTGAGATATGGTTAGCCTTAGTCTACTCAAAGTTGTCCAGAAACTTGGTGTTGACATCCTATCTCATTGGAAACTGGAAAGGTTCAAGAAAACCATCGCCAGATCATTAAAGTAAGAGTACTTTGATTTATTGACCTCGATATACCACTTCATAGCACCCCCTATAAGAGTGCATTGAAAAAGGTGCAACTAAACGAAGTCATCTTTCAACGAGTTTTACGAGCACCACAAGTGAAATATAGTCACATGATCACCTGGATCTTCACCATGCTTGCCCTCAAATTTTGGAATATATGAAGGAACTGTAGTCAGCATGGGGGGCCAACGTGGATTGTGACACATCGGGTCATTTAATAATCTTGACAAGTCTAGAAAATGCAATATTTCTATAAATGGTAGTTTTGGTTGCAGAGTATTTATAGGAAAAGAGGGCCCTAGATTTTGACTGGCACCAGGTTGCTAGGAAAAGTTGGACTGTTGGCCAAGGTTTTGGTAGAAACCATGGTCGTGACTAGAAAAAGGAAATTGCATCTGTTTTTTCATCATCAAATGACTCCCGAAATTGGACGGCATGACCTGCGTGGGGATTTCGCCCTATGTCATGTTCCAAGGACCTTGGTTGGGGATGCCCCCTATCGATCCTCCCGACATAGGTACAAAACCTTTCCTGGGGTTCCATTGGGTATGGAAGGGGTTGCCACTTTCGGACATCCCTTGTGAGGAAAACGAGCCCTTCCAAGGATTCCAAAGACCATGTGTGGAGTATACTCCAGTTGTCGTTCCCTGTGAAGGAATGGTACCTTTCACAGGGTTCTGTTGACCAAATCTTGGGTTGCCCCCAGTCGGAAAAGAAACCAAAGAGAAAGTGTTGTTCCCAAATGAACCAAACTAAGAGAACAAGATAGATCCCACCAATGTTGTGTAGGATGAAGGTCCCAAACTTCCTCCACTAAACAAGCTATAATTAACATTAGGCTCGATTGGCTACTGAAAAGTGCCACCGAGCGAAGGGGACAAAGGAGGTATATGACCCTCACCATAAGGAATAAAATTGAAAGGGGCAGTAGTTCCTATGACTGATCCTTGCAAAAGAGTGTCAGAGATCCTTTCCCCCAGACACATGGTCTATAAAGTAGAGTAAGTAAGAACTAAATTTGTATCCAATTTGGGCATCCCATATGAGAAGGGATCACCTGTTGTGTTCCACGTGAATGAAATGGTGGTCGAAGACGTCAAAGGGATTGGACCACTACCCGAAGTCATGGGTGGAGGGACAAATGTGTTTCTGACAGGAGAAGGTGGGGGAGGATGTATGATGCCCCCTCTAGTGGTAGCCATAACGGGAGTACAGGGACTCCTGAACGAAGTAGCAACATTTTCTTCCATTTTCGCTCACCTAACAAACTAGTGCTCAAAATATGTCACCTCGAGAGGGATAATATGGATTAGGAGCAGTGCCAACGAGTCGGTGATCAGAGGATTTGTTGTCCTAAAATCTTCGGTCTCGAGCTTAGAAAATATAGATTCCTATGGTGCTGGAAATTTTCCTCTCGGAGCAGGATCAAACACAGTTTCATGTGGCTCGGGTGCTTCAAACGATCCTTCTTGATCAAGTCTTCACCTCAATGGTGGCGGAGGTGCCTCCAAAGTAACTGACGATAGGCCCTGAAGCCTTCATGACTAGTGGATATGTTGATCTTCCACTTTGTGAAATTATCAACTGACATAGTAAGGTTTGAGTAGCGTGAAACACAAAGAACACGCTAAAAATTTCCTAAAGATAAATCAATAAATCGACTAACTAGTGGGAAGGACAGTTACGCTAATCGACACTTGAGAAGCTAATTGGTGTAAGTGCAACTCGAACACAAAATTACCCTCCGGGTATACTATGTGAAGCGTGATCCTACGTCCACCCTAGGTACAATAATATACCCTCACAGTCACCTATGTAAGTCTGTAAAATATAGGCAACTGAGTTTCCAGATTGTAGACAGTCACTTGATGGGTACAATTGAAAGTTAGACATATTGTAATGAGCAGGATAACAAGTCTGAAGCCCTTCGAGGGTGCCAAAGGAAATTGGTCCAGAATAAAACCAAGGATATCAAATGGATGTGAGGCCCATGAAGCTTCGTAGGAAAATGCGATCAGTATTGTTCCAAAGAAAGACCCTCAATATACAATCCACACTACGTTCGATCCAAATTTGGAGGGGTTATCTCCTCTACCTTTCGTCACACGACCTCATGTTTATCCCTTTTGTTAGAGGGGGGTCCTGGCTAACTCTTACAACGATGGAATTAAGACATTCCCTATCTCAAAATCCAACGTTTGTTTTAAATGGCCTTGAAGAGTTTCCTCTTCACACCTAATTCAAGGCCCTTAAAGCCTAAACTAGTCGGTGAACCCTACAAACAAAAATTCTAATATATTTTAAGTTAAGAATTAATTTTAAGGCTTGATTTATGAAAAGGATGTGATCATGCAACTAATGGTGTTTTGAAGAGACGAGTATAGGAGATAAATTTAGAGCTTTTGAAAGCAAAAGGATACTTCAAACTTAAAGAAAACCTTATAAAATTCAACATTTCTAATCAATGTTTCAAGATATTGTAATTGAAAGTTTCCTAAAAAGTGCTTTCATTTGACTAAGAAAAGATACTTGTATTTTAGGAAATCAAGAAAGAAATTTGAAAATGAGACTCTTTTCTTCTGCAAACAAACAACCTAGGCTACTTTACCAACCTAAATGCAAGAAAATAAATTATTTTTTTATTTTATTTTTCGAACTGATTTAACAAGAAAAACCAAAGTAAAAATATTTTTTGTTTTTCAAAGAAAGAAATAGGAAAAAAGAGAAAACATAAACCAAGATTGATAGAGACCCTAAGCCAACTGAAAAAATGCATGGATTCAAACAACAAACCAAAGGAGGATGTAAAACTTGAAAGTTCAATCTAAACCTCTAGGGAAAACAAAACAAAACTAAGAAACAAGTTAACCAAAACTTTAACCCAAGATAAGGCCAAAAGAAAAGACACTCACAGGTTCAAGAAAGTCTTGAGAACCCTAAACTTATATCAGGAAAGAGACAAAACTCTCTTTGTTAAAAAAACACTTTCAAGATACAGAGACGCGGGATGTTGGATCAGCCGCTTGCGTATGTATGCAGGGTGTCTATTGTGTAGGGGGCGTATGTACGCGGGTTTTCTACTATGAATGATGAATATGTATGTGGGTTGAGCCAAAGCAGAGTGCATACACCTCTGAGACTTTTCAAAAAAGAAAAAGACTAGGCATAATGACTGAGCAAGGAAAGTTATTAGGCACCTTGCAGGTGAGCATAAACCCTTAAAGGAATCAGTGAACTTGATTGGAACTCACAATACAATAAATAAGCCAATCAAAAAACCAAAAACCTCCCTCTAAAACCTTAGAGAGACTCCCTAGTGGATTCGATAATTATGCTAGTAGGAAAATCCTTGTATAACTATACTAGGGTTCTAAGCATAGACAAATCTATGAGCTCCCTTAAAAGGAAATATAATTCCTAAACTACCCCAGACATTCCACACACATGAACATAAAATGATAGAAGAGTAAGTCAAAAGAAGTACCTTTTGTCCAAACGTTTGATGCTGACCTCCTTGATCTTTGTTGCTTCCTTGGATGTTGGTCTCCTCCCAAAGCTGACCTGCATCAACACTTAGGGAAACAAGGCTACAAATATTCTATTTCTATTCATCAATTAGGGTTATATATAACTCATTATGCATAAACCAAATAAAATACATAAATATATTATTTGGGACACGAAAAAATATTATTTTATTCAATATTCAAATATGGGAAATTACAACCTTTGCAGGCCAACGATTTGTGAGCCTAGTCCTGGCTCCTCTTGACAATGCTTCAAGTGCACCTTCCAAATGCCTTGTCTCACAATCGGTTGATAACTTCAAGGGAAGGGAAGGGATTGTATGGGAGAAAAGGGTTTTTGATTATTTGGGTTGGTTTTCATTGATTTTAACCCTTGAAGAAAGTCTGGTAGCGAATTCTGGTAGCACAAAAGTTTTGGTGATGGACCCAAGTTTGTTTGATGGATAATGGTATGAGTTTTAATATATTTGCAGGTAAAGATATTCTATACGGATATTACATGTCATTCCATTTCCGGTGGTATGTGAAATGTCACATAACTCCTCACAGTTAGAGAGTTATGGCCATGTGAAGTTGCAGAACCCTCATGAGTCATCTAGAAGCCCCAAAAGGTCAAAGTAGTCAAAGTGGTTACAAAGAAGAAATTATTTAAATAATAAAGTGAAGTGATGAGTGTACTATAAGTCAAAGTGGATACAAAATAAATTATTTAAATAATAAAGTTAATGGAGAAATTACTAAGTGGACAAGTAGTTAGAAGTGAGTTAGCCCTAAAATAAGGAAAGTGGTTTAAGATATTTTAGAAGGTAAATAATAAGGTGAAGTGATGAGTGTGCTATAATTCAAAGTGGATACAAAAATAATTATTTAAATAATAAAGTTAATGGAGAAATTACTAAGTGTACAAGTGGTTATAAATGGATTAGCCCTAAAATAAGGAAAGTGGTTTAAGATGGTTAGAAGGTAACCCCTTGAGGAAGCTACATAAAAGTATAAATAAGAAGCAAGGATCTCTCATTTTAAATAACACTTGAGCATATTGAATATATACAGGTTGTTGGATTACTGAGAGGGGGGGTGAATCAATAATAGAGCAATTATAATCCTTTTTAAACTAAATAATCTAAGTGTTATATCAATGTAGAATTATCATCCAATAATGAGCAATGAACAAATGAACAATCATACACATACACAGTACACCAATGTTTTACGTGGAAACCCTAAGTGGGAGAAAACCACGAAATGTTTTTTCTTATATGTCTTGAAGAATTACATTCATTGGAAGCACCAAATTCCTTTTTTTTCCAGCTGCAACTGGAAGGAGGATCCAACCCCCTAGTTTCTCAGGCTACAACCCCCTATGTTCTCTGGTTACAACTAGAAGGTGGCTACAACCACCTGTCCTTGCCCCATCCAACCACCCTGACGTATAAGTAGAATGATGGAAACACTGCCACACTATCACTAGGGGATATATCATGGTAAACCTGTACCAATAAACATGAACCATGCATCAACCTGTACCTCAACCTGTACCATAAACAAGTGCACCAACCATGCACCAACCTGTACCAAACAACCTGTAATCAACCTGTACCATACAAAAGTGCAACCAACCATGTACCAAGTATGTACCAATCATGTGTCAACTAATCATCAACTATGACTCATCAATATGTACCAACATCATCAACTATACACCTCATGTATGTGCCACCTCATCAACTACTTGTCTCAACCATGTACCAAACATGTACCTTAACCAAAATCCCTCATCAATTTCATCATCCAAATATGACTTGTAAATCTGTAATAGACCTGGTGTATATGATCACATACCTGCAAACCTTCCTTAACTTTTACAACAAGAGACTAGCATCTTCATCAAACTTTTCTTTAGTCTCACATGACTAGTTTTGGATTAGTCAACAACCCTAATTGGAAATGATCATAACTTTGGACTTGTAATGAATAAAGATCTGAAACTGATATACAATGTTTGTCAGTGTGTTTTATGAAATTCCTCCAGGTTTCACTACTTGGAACCTCTCAAAAAATGAGTTATAGCAAAAATGGCATACCTTTCTGAATTTTAGCTTATTCTAGAGAGCGACCTTGTAGAGCGTGCCCCGCACGGAATATTGGTTGAATGGATCTGAAACTATTACACAGAATACTAAAGAATGTACTATAACTAAAACATTTGTTCTTACTAAATTTGGATCTTTTATGAATAAGTTATGACGTTTTTACCTGAAACACCTATTTTGGACTAGTTTTCGGACTAGCCACAAACCCTATTTTCAATGGAGTGTAACTCCCAAAATAAAACGAACCACAATATGAATTGTTTACCAAAGATACTTGGATATGTTTCCTCATTGTAATATCAATTTCATAGTCTGAATCATTCTAGAAAAAAAGTTATTGCTAAAACGGTCAGATGACCTGTAAATAACATACCTTAGAAAGCATCGTCAAGAGAATTTATCCTTCCTTGAATTCCGGCCTTGTTTTCTTCACCTTCCCTTAGAAATTCAGCTTAGATATCATTTGGTTACCTCAAAAACCTATATATATTCAATATTATCAAGTGTGTTTAAAAAGAGATAGCCTTACCTCTTATTTATACTCTCCAAGTAGCTTCCTTAAAACCATCTTCTAGGTCACTTTGCCCACTTTCCTTATTTTAGGGTTAACCCACTTCTAATTTATCCACTAAATTTATTATTTAAATAATTATTTTGTATTCACATTGAATTATAGTACACTCATCACTTCAATTTTTTATTTAACTTCTAAAATCTCTTGAACCACTTTGACTACTTTGACCTTTTGGGGCTTCTAGATGACATAAGAGGGTCCTCCAACTTCGTAAGGCCATAACTCTCAAACCGTGAGGCGTTATGTGATGTTCTACATACCAGTAGAAATGGAATGACATGTACCATCCATATAGAATATCAATACCTGAAAATATATCAAAACTCATACAATTATCTATCAACCAAACTTGGGTCCATTACCCAAACCTGGGTTCTCCAACTTCTCATGTCCATAACTCTCTAACTGTGAGGAGTTATGTGATGTTCCACATACAACTAGAAATGTAATGACAAACACTATCCATATAGGATAGTTTCACTAACAAATTCACTTACCTTCATCTCATTATTACAAAAATAATCATGGGTTCTCTAACCATACTTCTAGGATAACTCAATCTGCAAAGCGTCTTCCCATGAGGGCTTTCACCATAAGGGGACCAATTTGGAGTTCATCCATATGTACTTATTATCAACCATGAAAAGACAATAATGAGTCATATTTACATAAAAAAAACTTGGGTCCATTACCCAATCCTGTGTGCTACCGGGCTTTCTTCAAGGGTTGACATCAATGCCAACCAACCTTAATCAACAATCTCCCACTTTAGCATTGATGGAAACACTCTAATGCAATACTGAAGTCATATCACTCATGCTCCCCATGGAACCATGCCTCTGTCCTTTGCATCTCTGTAAAAATTCCCCCCCCTGGAATCATGCCTTTGTCCTCTGCATCTGATAAATCTTTCCCCCTTTGTCATCAATGGAAAATGTATCTTTCCATCTAGGGCTGCTCCCCCTGACTGAACTGTCCTCTTATGGTGCTTCCTCTCATACATATAAGACATATAAGACATATAAGATAATCATTCAAAACAATTCATTTTTGAGTAGAAATAACTCTAAGTCTCTGGTGAAGGTACTTAAAGGCCTCCCGTGGAAGTGGTTTTGTAAAGATGTCTGTCACTTATTCTTTTGTTCCCACATACTCAACTCTATTGTTCTTTTTTGCAACCTGCTCCTGTAGAAAGTGATACTTGATTGGAATGTGCTTCATCTTGGAGTGCATTACAGGGTTCTTTGAGATACTGATGTTTCTTGTATTTCACAATAGATTGGAATGGGCTCATCATACTCAACCTGTATATCTGCCAGATTTTGTTTCATCCAAAGAACCTGTGTACAACACGATGTTGCTGCAATATACTCTGCCTCAACTATAAATAAATATATTGATGATTGTTTCTTGCTTAGCCATGATACTAAACACTCACCCAAGTAGAACGCTGCTCCACTGGTGCTTCATTGGTCATCAATACAACCTGTCCAATTTGCATCTATGTAAGCAATAAGTGATAGATCCTTTCCTTTTGGATACCATAATCCAATCTCTTAGGTTCCTTTGAGATATCTGAAAATCCTCTTCACTACTAATACATGTGATTCCTTTAGTGTTGCTTGAAATCATGCCACCTTTCAAACTTCTTGCATTACATATAGTATGGATGATATCACATATAATAGGTTGCCAATCATTGACCTATATTGCCTTTGATATGTAGACTTTGAATCATCATCTTTTCTCAACTTGCAACTAGTTTGCATGGGAGTGATAACTAGTTTTCAATCTTCCATTCCAAACCTC
>JZKD02S2174534.1:265888-281744 GCA_000966675.3 Picea glauca
GAGAGCCTTGCCTCTTATTTATACTCTCCAAGTAGCTTCCTTAAAAACATCTTCTAGGTCACTTTGCCCACTTTCCTTATTTTAGGGTTAACCCACTTCCAATTTCTCCATTAAACTTATTATTTAAATAATTTATTTTGTATTCAATTTGAATTATAGTACACTCATTGCTTCACTTTATTATTTAAATTCTAAAATCTCTTAAACCACTTTGACTACTTTGACCTTTTGGGGCTTCTAGATGACATAAGAGGGTCCTCCAACTTCGTAAGGCCGTGACTCTCAAACCGTGAGGAGATATGTGATGTTCCACATACCACCTGAAATGGAATGGCATGTAAAATCCATATAAAATAGTATTACCTGAAAATATATCAAAACTCATACCATTATCCATCAACCAAACTTGGGTCCATTACCCAAACCTGGGTTCTCCAACTTCTCATGGCCATAACTCTCTAACCATGAGGAGTTATGTGACGTTCCACATACCACCAGAAATGGCATGAAAAGAACTATCCATATAGGATATTTTCATTAACGAATTCATTGACCTTCAGCTCATTATTCCACAAATAAGCATGAGTTATCTAACCATACTTATAGGATAACTCAATCTGCAAAGCGTCTTCGCATGAGGGATTTCACCATAAGGGGACCAATTTGGAGTTCATCCATATGTACTTCTTATCAACCATGACAAGACAATAATGAGTCATCTTTACATCAAACAAACTTGGGTCCATTACCCAAACCTTTGTGCTACTGGGTTTTCTTCAAGGGTTGACATCAATGACAACCAACCTTAATCAACAGAAGTGACTGAGGTAACCAAAGGATATCTAAGTCGAATTTCAGAGGGAAGGTGAAGTAAAGAAGGATGAAATTCAAGGGAGGATAAATTCATTTGATGATGTTATCTAAGGTATGTTATTTATAGGTCATCTCACCATTTTTGCAATAACGTTTTTAATAGAAAGATTCAGAAAGTGAAATTAGGAAGTTGTTGAGGAAACATATCCAAATAGTTGTAATAATAGTTTCATCTTGTGGGTGATTGTATTTTTGTAGTTACAGGCCATGGCAAATAGGTTTTGTGGCTAGTCCTGAAACTAGTCTAAAACATGTGTTTCGGGTAAAAAAGTCATAACTTATTCATAGAAGATCCAAATTCAGTAAGACCAAATTTATTGGTTAGAGTATTGTCTGTAGTATTATGTGTACCATTTTTAGATCCATACAAAAAATATTTCATGAGAGACACACTCTACAAGTTATCTCTCTAGAATAAGCCAGAATTCAACAAGGTATGCATTTTTTTCTATAACTCCTTTTCTGAGAGGTTCCAAGCAATGAAATCTGGAGGAATTAAATAAAAGACACTGAAGAACATTGTGTACCATTTTCATATATTTAATCATTACATGTACATAGTTATGATTATTTCAAGTTAGGTTTGTTGAATAATCCAAAATTAGTCATGTGAGATTGAAGTGAAGTTTGATAAAATGCTAGTATCTTGTTGTTAAAATTAAGGAAGGTTTGTAGGTATGTGATCATATACACCAGGTCTATTACAGAGTTACAAATCAGATTTGGATGATGAAATTCATGAGGGATTTTGGTTGAGGTATGTTACAGATAGAGGTTGTATAACAGTGAGGTTGTGGCACATGGTTTGATGTAATGGTTTAAGGTATTTGGTTATGGATAATGTGATGTATTGATAGAGAACTTTTGATGGTTATATTGGTATATGTATTTTGTATATGGTTGAGATACATGATGGGTACATGGTTGAGACAAGTAGTTGATGAGTTGGAACATACATGAGGTGTATATTTGATGATGTTGGTACATCTTCATGAGTCTTAGTTTATGTGTATTTGATGCATGATTGGTACATATTTGGTGCATGGTTGATGCACTCATTGATGGTACAGGTTGAGGTACATCTTGGTGCATGGTTGATGCACTTGTTTATGGTACAAGTTGATTACAAGTTGTTTGGTATAGGTTGGTGAATGGTTGATGCACTTATTTATGGTATAGGTTGATTATAGGTTGATTGGTACAAGTTTACAACAATATATCTCATAGTGATAGTGTGACAGTGGTTCCATCATTCTACTTATATTGCAAGGCAGTTGGACGGGGAAATGATAGGTGGTTGTATCCATCTTCTGGTTGTATCTGGAGAACATAGGGGGTTGTAGCCTCCTTCTAGTTGTAGCTAGAAAATTAGGGAGTTGGAGCTTCCCTCAAGTTGTAGCCTGAGAAACTAGTAGGTTGTAGCCTCCTTCTAGTTGTATCCAGAGAATTGGGGATTTGGAGCTTCACTCATCTTGTAGCCTGAGAAATTAGGGGGTTTGAGCCTCCTTCCAGTTGCATCTAGAAAAAAAAAGGAATTTAGTGTTTCCAATGAATGTAATTCTTAAAGACATATAAGAAAAAACATTTTGTGGTTTTCTCCCGCTTTGGTTTTCCACGTAAAAACACTAGTGTATTGTGTATGTGTATGATTTCTTATTTGTTCATTGTTTATTTACTCTGTAACTATTGGATGATAATTCTATATTGATATAACACTTGCATTTTGTGGTTAAAAAGTATTAGATTGCTCTATTACTGATTCACTCCCCCTCTCAGTAATCCAAAATTTGGTATTAGATCTGGTTCCTTCAGGAAATAGTTTAACCACTAGAAGGAGATCATGGATTATTCTGAGAATGTAGTACCAATGTTTAATGGTCAGAATGGTTTAAAGTATGATATGTGGAGAATAAGGAAGAAAGTAGTTTTACAGGCACATGGGCATTATATTTGGCTATTAGTTGTTATAGGATCTGATAGTTCAAAAAGGGCAAAGACTAAAACCAAGAAAGAATTGAAGAAAAATAACAAAATAACAATGGATTTCATCTCGGAAGGATTACCTAATCCGGTAAGAGAAAAGGTTGATAAATTTTCATCAAACAAATAACTTTGGGATAAGTTACATGACATATATTCTTCACCCATCACAGATTCAGAAAATTCCAAAGAAGATGCAAATACATATTCAAGAAGACCATCCATGTTCAAGCCACAAAGAAGCTTCAATCATGATCATGATCATTCAAGGAATAAAGTCAGAAGGACTACACCACAAAGAATATCATTCACTCCCAGGTATGAAAATTTATTTTATGGTCTTTGTTTTTATTGTACTAATTTTGAATATAAGGTTGCAGATTGCAGGGATTATAAAAGAAATGTTCAAGCAAGAAATGCTTATGTGGCCCCACTTGACATTGAATGTTACAAATGTCATAATTATGGACACATAGCTAGTGATTGTAGAAGCATGATCGACACTTCCATGAAAGAGGACATTGATATTAGATATAAGAAAGTACGGATAAGAAAACATGAAGAACAGGTGAACAAATACCAGGTCCCAGAGATCGCAAGATTGGAAATAAAACAAGATGAAGAAAATTCTACAGAGAAAAAGAAATATGTCAGATACAGAAAGGTTTGGAAAATAATTGAAATAAAATAAGGATAGGTGAATGAGGAACATATTCAAGAGATTGTACTTTCAGGGATTGTAATGAAAGATGAATCCGCAGATAGAAATAAAGAAGTCAGAGCTCAAAGAGATGATGAATCTACCAATGAAGATGATGATGAATACACATTAGAGAAGGAATTTTTCTGAGCCATACAACTTAGAGACTCCTAGGTAATATGAATATTAGATAGGGGGAGTCTATGAGATAGTTGTGAAATATCAAAGAACCATCCTTTGAGTAGCTTGCAGAGTTTGAGAAGACAAATCCAGAGAACTTAGTTAACAGAAGTACAATCAGTTGTATTAGTGAATACTTCATGATAGTATAGTAATAAATGGGTCATTATTATGGATAGTTGTGCAGTAGAGTCTTGGATAGTATGGACAGAGATGGATTTGTAAGAACACTTAGCAGGTTTGGAAAAATATATGACAGTGGATGAAAGCATGGATTCACAGATTGGTTCAGAGAGTAGTTCAAAGAGAAAGAAAAATTATCGTAATGGATGATAATTACATGGGAAATGGATTGAACAATCATAATGGATTCCAAATTGATAGATATTTTTGGACACGTGCAGTGCATACAATAGTTCACTTTCAAAATAGAGTAATGATTAGAAAAAACAATGAAAAAACTCTCTACGAGCTATGAATACTAGCAAATGTGAAGCACTTCAAAGTATTTGGAAGCAAATGATACATCAAAAGAGAAGATGGTAGAATGGGAAAGTTTGAATTTTGTGTGGACAAAGGAATACTTGTTGGTTACTCAAGTGCAAGGAAAGAATACAAGTGTTACAATCTAAGGTGAAAAAAAGTTGTGGAAAGCATCAATGTAACAATTGTTGAAATAGGTGGACGATAATTAAAGGAAGAATAAAATGAATCAATAGAACAAATTTATGAAGAAGAAGCAGAAGATCAGATAGAAGTAGAAGAGTAAGTTCAACAAGTGCCTCCAAAGACACCTAGCAAACGCGTACAAAAGAATCATCCTCTAGATCATATTATCGGAAACAAAGAAGCATGAGTTGAGACTATAAGAAGAATCTGTTCGCCAAAACAAATTCACCTAGAACTCTCATCTATGATTGAACCAACCAGTTTTAAAGAGGCCAGGAAGGATGAATTTTGGAAAAAGGCCATAAATGAAGAATTGGATCAAATAGAGATGACACTTGGTAATTGGTTCCAAGACCAAAGAATAAGAATGTGATTGGCACAAAGTGGGTATTCATGAATAAATTGAATGAAGATGGATAGGTTACAAGGAACAAATCTAGATTGGTATGTAAAGCATATGCACAGGTTGAAGGAATCAACTTTGAAAAGACATTTTCCCCAATTTCCAGAATGGAACCAATCCGATTGATTTTAGCTTATGCGTGCTTCAAGAATATTAAAGTATATCAGATGGACGTAAAATCATCTTTTTTGAATGGGGAAATGGAAGAATAAGTCTACATTGAACAACCAGGAGGATTTCAGTTGTCAGAGAACACAGATTATGTGTGCAAATTGAAGAAGGCCTTGTATGGTCTAAAACAGGCTCCTAGAGCATGGTACTCTAGACTGGATAAATATCTACAAGAGGCAGGGTTTAGAAAATGAAGTGCAGACATCAACCTCTACATCAAGGTAACTCAATATAGTATTTTAGTAATTGAAGATTAGGTTGATGATATTATTTTTGGAAGCAATGATGACAGGTTAAGATAGAAATTTGCAAAGGATATGCAGAATGAATTTGAAATGTCGTTACTCGAAGAACTATCCTTCTTTCTAGGTATTCAGATATGTCAAAGAAACCAAGGGATTTTTATTTCTCAATCTAAGTATATCAGAAAAATGTTAAAGAGGTTCAGAAGGGAAGATTACAAACCAGTTACCACTCATATGCAAACAAGTTGCAAGTTGAGAAAAGATGATGATTCAAAGTCTACAGACCAGAGGAAATACATGTCAATGATTGGTAGCTTACTATATGTGACAACCTCCAGACCAGATGTAATGCAGGCAGTTGGACAAGTGGCCCAATTTCAAGAATCACTAAAGGAATCACATGTATTAGAAATAAAGAGGATTTTTAGATATCTCAAGGGAACAAAAGAGTTTGGATTATGGTATCCAGAAGGAAAGGATCTATCACTTATTGCCTACACAAATGCAGATTGGGTAGGTTGCATTGATGACCAATGAAGCACCAGTGGAGAAGCGTTCTACTTGGGTGAGTGTTTAGTATCAGGTCTAATCAAGAAACAATCATCAATATCCTTATCTATAGCCAAAGTAGAGTATATTGCAGTAGCAACATGTTGTACAAAGGTTCTATGGAGGAAACAAACTCTGAAAGATATACAGGTTGAGTATGATGAGCCCATTCCAATCTATTATGATAATACAAGTGCCATCAATATCTCAAAGAACCCCGTGATGCACTTCAATATGAAGCACATTCCAATCAAGTATCACTTTTTACGGGAACAAGTTGCAGAGAAGAACATCGTAGTTGAATATGTGGGAACAAAAGAACAAGTGCCAGACATATTTACAAAACCGCTTCCAAGAGAAGACTTTGAGTATCTTTTCCAGAGACTCAAAGTAATTTCTACTCCAAAATGAATACTTTTGAATGATTATCTTATATTTCTTATATTTACACGAGGAAGCACCATAAAGAGGACAGTTCAGGTTGGGATATCAGTTTTAGGAAGACTTCAGTCAGGGGGAGTATCCCCAAGGAAAGTTTAGTTAGGGGGAGTAGCCCCAGATGGAAATATATGTTTTCCATTGATGACAAAGGGGGAGAGATTTATCATATGAAGAGCACATAGGCATGGTTCTAGAGGGAGTGATGGTCATAGGGGGAGAATGAGTGATATGAATTTAGTATTGCATGACATGAATTTAGTATTGCATCAGAGTGTTTCCATAAATGCCAAAGGGGGATATTGTTGATTAATTGGTTTGGTTGTCATTGATGTCAACCCTTGAAGAAATTCTGATAGCGAATTCATGTAGCACAAAGGTTTGGGTAATGGACCCATGTTTTTTTGATAGATAATGGTATGAGTATTGATATATTTGCAGGTAAGAATATTCTATATGGATATTACATGTCATGTCATATCCTATGGTATGTGGAACGTCACATAACTCCTCATGGTTTGAGAGTTATGTGCATGTGAAGTTAGAGAAGCCTCATGAGTCATCTAGAAGCCCCAAAAGGTCAAAGTAGTCAAAGTGGTTGCAAATAAGAAAATTTTTAAATAATAAAGTGAAGTGATGAGTGTACTACAATTCAAAGTGGAAACAAAATTAATTATTTAAATAAAAAATTTAATGGAGAAATTACTAAGTGGACAAGTGGTTAGAAGTGGGTTAACCCTAAAATAAGGAAAGTGGTTTAAGAGATTTTATAAGGTAAATAATAAAGTGAAGTGATGAGTGTACTACAAGTCAAATTGGATACAAAAGAAATTATTTAAATAATAAAATTAATGGATAAATTACTAAGTGGACAAGTGGTTATAAGTGGGTTATCCCTAAAATAAGGAAAGTGGTTTAAGATGGTTAGAAGGTAACCCCTTGAGGAAGATACATAAAAGTATAAATAAGAGGCAAGGGTATCTCATTTTAAATCACACTTGAGAATATTGAATATATACAAGTGACTGAGATAACAAAAGGATATCTAAGCCGAATTTCAGAGCGAAGGTGAAGTAAATAAGGAAAAAATTCAAGGGAGGATAAATTCTTTTGATGATGCTTTCTAAGGTATGTTATTTACAGGTCATCTCACCATTTTTGCAATAATTTTTTTTATATAATGATTCAGACCATGAAATTGGGAGGCCCTTGAGGAAACATATCCAAGTAGTTGTGATAAAAATTTCATCTTGTGGGTCGTTGTAGTTTTGGAGTTACACTCCGTGGACAATAGGGTTTGTGGCTAGTCATGAAACTAGTCTAAAACAGGTGTTTCAGGTAAAAATGTCATAACTTCTTCATAACATATCCAAATTTAGTAAGACCAAATGTATTAGTTAGAGTATTATTTTTCATATTTTGTGTACCACTTTTATATCCACAGAACAAATATTCTATGTGGGGAACTCTCTACAATTTAGCTCTCTAGAATAAGCCAAAATTCAACAAGGTATGCCATTTTCTCTATAACTAATTTTCTGAGAGGTTACAAGTAGTGAAATCTGGAAGAATTTCATAAAATACACTGAAGAACATTGTGTACCATTTTCATATATTTATTCATTACAGGTACATAGTTATGATTATTTCAAGTTAGGGTTGTTGACTAATCCAAAATTAGTCATCTGAGACTAAAGTAAAGTTTGATAAAATGCTAGTCTCTTGTTGTTAAAGTTAATGACGGTTTGCAGATATGTGATCATATACACCAGGTCTATTATAGAGTTACAAATCATATTTGGATGATGAAATTGATGAGGGATTTTGGTTGAGGTATGTTACAGATAGAGGTTGTATAACAGTGAGGTTGTGGCACATGGTTTGATGTAATGGTTTAAGGTATTTGGTTATGGATAGTGTGATGTATTTATAGAGAAATTTTGATGGTTATATTGGTATATGTATCTGTTATATGGTAGAGATACATGTTGGGTACATGGTTGAGACAAGTAGTTGATGAGTTGGCACATACATGAGGTGTATAGTTGATGATGTTGGTACATCTTGATGAGTCATATTTTATGTCTATTTGATGCATGATTGGTACATATTTGGTGCATGGTTGATGCACTCGTTGATGGTACAGGTTGAGGTACAGGTTGGTGCATGGTTGATGCACTTTTTTATGGTACAGGATGATTACGTGTTGTTTGGTATAGGTTGGTGCATGGTTGGTGCACTTGTTTGTGGTACATGTTGGTTACAGGTTGATTGGTGCAGGTTTACAACAATATATCTCATAGTGATAGTGTGATAGTCGTTCCATCATTCTACTTATATTTTAGAGCAGTTGGACAGGGCAAGGACAAGTGGTTGTAGCCACCTTCCATTTGTAGCCGGAGAACATAGGGGATTGTAGCCTCCTTCTGTTTGTAGCCATAAAATTAGGGAGTTGGAGCTTCCCTTAGGTTGTATCCTAAGAAACTAGGGGTTTGTATCCTCCTTTTGGTTGTAGCCAAAGAATTGGGGAGTTGGAGCTTCTCTCAGGTTGTATCCTGAGAAACTAGGGGGTTGGAGCCTCCTTCTAGTTGTAGCTGGAAGACAAAGGAAGTTGGTGCTTCCAATGAATGCAATTCTTAAATACATATAAGAAAAAGAATTATGTGGTTTTATCCCACTTTGGGTTTCCACGTAAAAACATTGGTGTACTATGTATGTGTATGATTGCTCATTTGTTCATTGTTTATTTACTCTACAACTATTGGATGATAGAAGGACTCCAAAAAATGGTTTTTTAAATAGAGTTCCTCAACAGTTAATTGGCAAATGGTGTAAGTAGAAAGGCCAATGCCATGTATGCATAAGTAGGGAATTTTAGGGCTATAACAGTCCTCCACCTATGAATCCACCTCTATCTTTGCACAATGCATTATACTGGGGTATCTTGTTATACTTTACATTAGTATATTGTGGCTATGTGGCATTGAATTGTGGTTGCACATTATTGAACTGCGGTGTGACTTACCTTTTCATTATCTCTGCTTGCACCCTGTAGGTGTCTGAAGTTCTCTCTCTCATGAATTCCAATGTTCTACAATCCTTGTCATTGTGACACAATGATTTACAAAAATTGTGTTAAGAACTTTGTGGCACTATCTTATACTTTTGCATCATGGGAAAATGATATGGATCATGCCCGTGTGTCTTACAAATTTCACACCACAGTCCTGGACCTGTAGGAAAGGGGTTTTGTACCCCTGTTTCCAAGTACTATGAAGAGGTTGGACATTCATTCTTATGGTGTCCTTATATCATGCATAAAATGCACTAAACATGTTGTCCCTTGACCATATTTTGTGGAAACGTTGGTCATGTTTGACCGATTTTGGGACTTCGACAGGCTGGTCAAAGGAAGAGCTCCAGGCGAAGCGAATATTACGAGATCTCACCACCTTTTGTGGAATTTTTGGGTTAGGGTTTATGTAACGGGTATGGGATGTCGTCCCATGGTTTTTTACCCATGCTTAGGCCCATCTTATAAAGTATAAATAGGAAGATAGGTGATGTAAGTAGGATATAGAGATATAGTTGAGGTGCTAAGTAGTGTTATGTGCAAGTAATTGGACTTTGTACATATTGTATGTTGAGACTTGCAGAGCTAAGTGAAAGTCATCTATATTTCTTTGTGCATAGACAATGTGAGGCTCTATGCCTAGATCTACTCGGGGAAGGAGTATCTAGCGAGGTGCATGAAGATCTCATGTCCTATGCAGAGTGGATTTTGAGGCTCTGTGCATGTAAGATGATTAACAAAAGATAATAAAGAAGAAGAAGATTTGGTGGATGTAGCCCCATGCTAGGGGTGAAACACATACATCCTGTGTTGTGGTTGCTTTGTGCATTATGACTGATATGTGATTGATGTGATTTATGTTTAGATGCATTTGATATGATATCTTAGTGCTTAGTGATGTGAATGAATGCTAGATCTGATCTATTTCTATATTCTAAGTTCTTAGATGTGTTAGATCTAATTGAGTACTACGTTGCTATGTAATTAGGGTTTTATCTGCAATGTGGATAAGGGTTAAATACTAATGAATGATAATTGCTAAGTGCTTTGTTAGAGTGTTGTAATCACAGATCTGTGTCCCAAGTAGTTTGTAGACACTTGAGTCCTTCAACCACCCATTCCACTACCTCGGGTGAGACTGCACCTGCGTCGCAGGTGTTGCCGAAAGGGATGGTAGTTAGGGTTTTTTTGGTGTGATGTTGAAGTGTTGAAATCCAGCTCTGCCTCTGTCCCAACAAACGGTTCCATTGCCGGTACTTGAAACTGTGATTGTTGGGAACTAAAGAAAAGAGAAAGCTATGTGCATAGATCTGTTGTTGTAGTGCATAGTATTCTACTTAACTTGTGAAGCTCTGTGATAAGAAAGGAATCATATTTGAAGAAAAGAGGTAAGATCTTAAAGATTTTTTCTCTGATAAAGGTAATATAAGTGGAAAATTTTGTCTCAAAAGAATTGATCTAGATATTTTTGATAGATTTTTTCCTAGTCTGAAAACTAGGGCACAGCTAGAAGAAAGAATATATGAAATGAATAGATCTGATAGAAGTAATGAAAGATATGTTATTCCTATGCATAGAAAGTATTTTTGGACTAAAAACTAGATGCAGGTTCCTAGAAATAATTTTTTGTAGGTTGATCACTGTGATCCCAGTGCGCAGTATAGGAAAGGTTGGGGATCATTTAAGAGAAAGAGAGGATTAACTCTTTGCTACAGTTGTAGAAGACTGGGACATCTTGCTAAGGAATTCCCTGGTAGAGGTCCTATTTGCCTTTGTTGTAAAGCTATTGGACATGAAGTTCTAGATTTCCCTAGAATGATTGCTAAAGTTGAGAAGATGAATATGACACAAGAAAAACCTGAGGAAGGCCAAGAAACTAAGGATACGATAGAACCCTAGAGAGAATCAGAGACTGTATTGTTGCATATGAAAGAAACCCTGAATGGTCACAGTGATATCAGTTTATCAGAGATCTTAAGAGAGAAAGATTGTATAGAAGCAAGAATAGGATACTTCGACATAGACTATGTATTGGATGCAAAAACATAAGTGAATATCATGACAGAAAGAACTTGGGAAATTTTGGGAAAGCCAACTATGATTCCTTCACTGGGAGGAATAAGATTGTTTAAAGGAAAATTGATAACCCTATGTGGAAGACTTACCCAGATACCTATGAGTTCTCATGGATCTTTAACAGAGGAAGAATTCAAGGTCATCAAATTTGTTGAGAACAACGCCCCATTTTCTGTTTTGCTGGGAAAAACCTGGATTGAGAAAGATCAAGTCAGAAGGAAAAAAGAAGAGGAAGCTATAGAGTAGAAAAAGAAAGAACTAAGGGATTTCATGGCTAGAAGAATAACACGCTTAATAGAAGAACATGAGGACAAGTCAAAGATACTAGGAACCAGATACCTTACTGTCGAAGTTGAAGGAATGCAAGGAGGCTTAAGAAACCTATCCATGCAAGAGAGTAGAACACCTACTCCAGAAAAAGAAGATGGATTACCTTCGAACCCTGCAAAAGATCATTGGTAGTGAAAAGTTACTATGTTGAGTATAGTTAATAATAACAATGGAAAGAGAAACCTAGTAACTCATATCACAGGAAATAAATATAGAAATATCAATAAGAAGAAATCTAAGTTGGAAAAATTACAGGAAGTTCTAGAGAGGACTTCGTAGAAAGAAGGTTTACAGAATTTGAGCTCTGTCGGAATATCAGAACAATGCAGATTGGCACTTCACCACGACGAAGCAATATAACCATTGGAGGCACCCCGACCATTAGAACGATGCTCCAAAATGGATAGAAACATAGTTATGGCTGAAAATATCACCATTGGACCATTGAGACCATGCCCTAACGGATCGAATCGCATTGATGAAGGATTTCTTTCCCATTGGAGGAATCTATTACGATGTTTTCTATTTATCCTGACGAATGTTGCATCGAGAAAACTTTTGTGAATTGTGAGTATCCGAGCCCGCAGAGAATTCATTGTTATCACACTGTGCCTATTGAGACCTTGCCACCCGTTCTGTTACTTTGAGTGTTTGATCACTGACTTGAGATACCTGATCTCGAGCGTGCATGTTAGGTGACCTAAGCATAGTAGAGAAATCTATCGAAGATATCTTCATAAACCTCAAGGCTGAGAAGGTCATGTCCACAGGAGTTTAAGCCTCATCGACGAGAGGAGTGAAAGCATCCCCGTTGACTACTTGTGGATCTAGACCATCCCAAGCTATGACCAAGAAATGAACCAAGCATCCTGATGACTTGGAAAATGTAAATCTCATCCCATCAATCCTGCCCAACTACATCCCACCTTTGGATATCATGGTGAGTTGTGACAGTGTTCCGAGGGACTTCGACTACAAATTGATTATTGCATACCCCCCAAAGGGGATATGCGCAATCAAACCACAGTTGGAGAGGATTCTAACGTTGAATATCAACGACTATAACTTGGGATATCGCAAGAACTATTGCATGCTCTCACCTCATAAATATTTGACCAAGAAAAAGGGAAAGAAGTCGAAGATAATCCCCCAACCATGGACCATGGAGACCGCGAGGTCCACGATCCTCAATGTAATGAAGATACCACACTTTGGAAGGAATCAAGAGGTTAATTCATGCGTTAAGCTCTTTCTTTCGTTCTTCCATGGAATTTATATGTGGCTGGACAGACGCATCACTGTAGATCTGGCGTTGATCCATAGGATCATTGAATTAAGCATGCAAGGACCAGACCCACAAGATTTTTACCCAGGGAAGGTTGCATATCATGCCCTAGCGCAACGAATTAAAGATACCTATGGAGATGTGGAAAAGGGGAAGAGGGGATACAAGGTAGACTCCATACAGAATGGCACAGTGCGCATAGCCTGCTAGTTGATTCTTGGTAATCTAGATAGGAAAAACAGACCCACGCAGGTCATGAGGTTTATCTTTGGCCTCATAGGAAAATGTGTGGAAGGGATACAAATGAGCTAGGGGAACTACCTCGTCAACCAATTAGAGAAGGACTGCCACAAAGCTCAAGATTAGGGCTATGAGTTCCATTTCAGTTGGATGTTGATTCTCATCGCATTCATTGCTTGGGAGATGTCGGAAGGTGTGCCCTTCCCTGAAATTGAGCCATCTGAACCACTAGCTGCGAAGTTCACTATTCTCTAGTATTCGAGCGACATGGAGAAACAATGACAGTTAAATTTGGTGTTCCACACATATTACCTACAAATAAAGAGGTCTATTGAGTATTTCCCTCGCATGACATCGAATACCCTGCACAGATTCAGGCCCTTTGCGAAGTTCTGCACCGATAGACATTTTATTTATATTACTGCACGTGGAGATGAACATAAAGAAGAGCTCCAATCTTACTATAAGCTCACAGAGGAGGAAATGGAAGAAATAAATAAGGAATGGCCTGCAAAGTTCCTTATACCAGTCGACTAGGAAGAACTGTCTAACCCCGACCTCATCAAAAGTCCTGTGGTCACTCGCAGAGAGTATTATGCACCTAGAAGCAACAGAAGGAAAAAGAGAAAAGAGGTATAGGAGCTGAACAATGCATCCAAAAAGACTACTTCATATTCACCTAGAGGGGGAGGGGGTGACAAAGTAGACAAAGAAGAGGACAACGATGAAGAAGATAAGAAGAAACAAGGTGAAGTAACATCACCTAAGAATCCCATTGATGAGGCTGAGACATCCAAGAAAAGAAAGGTTTCCCCCATGAAACCTACATCATGGAAGAAGTCAAAATCTAATAAACCTCCATTCCATAGTGTGCTCACAATGGATGACATTGATATTATCATCATCATTGTATCAGACACTTCAGAGGATATTTTACAACGCAACAAAGAAAATACCATGTATGATAGGATCGAAGTAGAACTAAAAGGGGTACAACAAGCCCTCTACTCTAGCCACACAGTGTCTACTATTCCCCTGTCATCTGAAGGAATTGAGTTGGGAGATGAGCCTGCACAGCTACATAGAATATCATATGCAACTGAAGCTCTCCTTTGTCGTGTCCAGGAAGAAAAAGAACAGGCCACAGAGGCCCTAAAACAAGAAGAGGAGGAAGCCATAGAACAATGACATGTTTCACAGCAGGAAAAATATGACCTCCAAGCGAAGTTCGCAGAGGATAGAGCACAAATCCAGAAGGAGAAAGAGAAATTGCTTGCGGAGCAGATAGGAGTTAAGGAAGCAATCGCCAGAGCACTTCTCTTTATGACAGGCTTAGAACAGAAGGAAGAAGACCCAGTGGAAATTCAAGTGGCGAAGCTTGTTGAATCCATTCAACAACTTCAACAAAGAGTAGCGGAACTAGAGTTACAAGAAATTCCAAGTACTCCACAGGAAGTACATGATTAGAGAGAATAAACCACCCAGAGCGCAGTTGAGAGAATCAAGGCATTAGCCTTGGAATGAAAACAACTCAGTGGTCAAAGTGCGTAGACTTACGAGCGCCTCACATAGGAACCTAAGCTAAGGACACTAGAGTCATAGCCCCAGGAAGCGAAGCAGCAAGAAACAACGGTGCAAGCGTAGTTGAAGCTACCATCAGTGGTCGAGAGGATGAAAATATCCCAGGAACAATGTGTTGTTCAACAAAAAGTCCATGCCATCTAGAGTAAAGTCATGGAAGTGACCCAGAGACTCTATCCTGTTCAAGATGAATCTTGCATACTTTTTGAGGAGATTGAAGGACGAGGTGTAGAATTGGAACAAGTGGTCACTTCGATGGAATGAAATTTGGCAGGACTTGTGAACGAGAAAGTTATTCAAGAGTTCATCAAGCATGAGGATCTAGCGAACCAATAGGTCAAAGCAGCTCGAGCCAAGATCGAGGTGTTTGAGGGAGAGCTATCCAAATTAGAGTGACTCAAGATGAGTCACAGGTGAGTGTTGGGGGCATGTTGGCCCTTGACCAGGTTTTCTGGAAACACTGGTCATATTTGACCGATTATGGGACTTCGACATGCTGGTCAAAGATAGAGTGCCAGGCAAAGCAGAGATCGCGTGATCTTGCCACGTTTTGGGGAATTTTGGGGTTAGGGTTTATGTAACGGGTATGAGATGTCAGCCCATGGGTTTTTACCCATGCTTAGGCCCATTTTGTAAAGTATAAATAGGAAGCTAGGCAATGTAAGTACAATATAAAGATATAGTTGCGGTGCTAAGTAGTGATATGTGTAAGTAATTGGACTTTGAGCATATTGTATGTTGAGACTTGCAGAGCTAAGTGAAAGTCGTCTGTAGTTCTTTGTGCATATACGGTGTGAGGCTCTGTGCCTAGATCTACTCGAGGAAGGAGGATAGGGTGAGGTGCACGCAAATATCCTATCCTATGTGGACTGGGTTTTGAGGCTTTGTGCATGTAAGATGATTGACAAAAGATAATAAAGAAGAAGAAGAGTTGGTGGGCATAGCCCCACACTAGGGGTGAACCATGTGCATCCTGTGTTGTAGTTTCTTTGTGACTTATTACTGATATGTGATTGATGTGATTTATGCTTAGTGCAGTAATATATGTTTAGATTGTAACAAC
>JZKD02S2174534.1:285758-297941 GCA_000966675.3 Picea glauca
TTTTTTTTAAGGGAAAGGTTTCAAATATTCCTTAACACTTTATTTGTCCTAAAGCCATCTAGGTTTATCCAATTATTAAATAACCACGCGACGTGCCCTTCAGGACACACTAGGTTCTCCAAGGGTGCCACTCGCCTCTTTCTATTTCTCTTGCGTGACGTGCCCTTCATGATGCACCCCGCGCTCCAAGGGTGCCACTCGCCTCTTGACTGACTTGGTAGAAATCAAAAACCCCTGGAGTCAAAACTCCGTTAGGTGATCTTGTGGGAGACTAAGGGCCTCTAAGGAATAATTCCCTTTCCTTATTGCACGCCCTTTAGAATCATCATGAGCGACTGCCGCAGTCAGCCCTCATGACATCGTGGGTCTTCTCGAACTAGGTAATCGTTAACCTACAGTTTGAGCCACAGAGGGAGTGCTAGTAGGCTGTGGTAGGGATGTTTTCCACACCTCTCCCTCAACATCTCTAGTAGTCATGCGTGACCCCTCTACTCCACATGTGAGTCTGTTCGACAAGCTATCGTCAGCTTGCATCATCAACGAATCATGTCAGAAATATATCCATATCATATCATCTAATCAGATGCACTAATATAAAATATAAAAAAATCAAACCCCAATAGTTCACTCCCCGACTTGAGCTAGATTCCAAGGGGCTCCATTGATGCCTCTACATCCTCGAGGTCCAAAATCCTGCACACTCAGTAAAACCGAGTTAATAGCACCTGTCTATGTCAAGGCAACAAAACAACATGTCATATACCCATAATGCCTCATAATCAAAATCAATTTTAATAGTATAATAATACGGATCACTTGCGAGAAAGTTTCCTCAAAGAATAAGTTTTCTCAGCGTGCCCCAGAGTGGGATGTTACATACACCCCCTCTTGGTCTAAACTTCGTCCTGAAGTTTTACAGTGTCATAAGTCTATCTATCAAATAAAAATGGAAACGAATGGTGCATATCATATGCATCCTCCTAGGTTTCCGAGTGTGGACTATAGTTGTCCCACTGTACCTTGACCTGCTCTACTGTTCGACATTGTAGCTTTCGAATGCAATGCTCCAAGATGCATATTGGCTCAGCCATGAGCACCCCTTCGTCTGATACCTGCAAGGAACTCATGTCAATAACATGTGTAGGATCACTAATATAATGTCTCAAAATATATACATGAAAAACATCATGCATATGCCACAAAGAATCAAGCAAGGCTAGTCGATAGGCCACATGCCCCTTCCTCTCCACGATCTCGAAAGGTCCCGTGAAACTAGGAGAGAGTTTATCTCCCTTTCTAAACTTGATCGAACTCTTATGCGGTTTATCCTACAAGAAGACTCGATCGCCAACCTCATAACTACGGTCGACACAGTGCGCATCGACATGACTCTTTTGTTGATCCTGCACTTCTTTAATCCTTTGTCTTATGGTTTTCATTTGATCTTCCATTTCTTGGATCACGTTTGGCCCCACCAGGACCCTATCCTCAAGAGGATCCCAACTCAAAGGCGCCCGACATGGTCGCCCGTAAAGAAACTCGAAAGGCGACATCTTAATTATGCTTTGGTAAATGTTGTTATAAACGAATTCCACCAATGGCAAGAATTATTCCCAACGCTTTTGTTGGTCCATCACATACATGCACAACATGTCCTATAAGGTCTGGTTCATTCGTTCGGTCTGCTCGTCAGTCTCTGGGTGATACATAGTACTGAAGTTAAGTTGGGTTCCCAAGGCCTCCTGGAAACGCATCCAAAATCGTCCAGTAAACACCGATCCTTGATCGGATATAATACTCTTAGGCACGCCATGCAGCCTCACAATCTCACTGATGAAAAAAATAGCTATGTCAGGTCCCTGATACATCATATGCACATGAATAAAGTGAGAACTCTTTGTCAGAGTGTATACTACTACGAAAATCGATTTGTGTCTCCTTGCCGTCAGTGGAAATCCAACAATAAATTCCATTGAAATAACCTCCCATTTCGATTCCGGAATAGCGTGTGGTTGTAGTAATCCTACTGGGTGTCTATGTTCAGCCTTTACTTGTTGACATTCTAGACATTTGGCCACAAAGTTGACGATGTCTGCCTTCATTCCCTTCCAGAATAATAAGGTTTTAAGGTCCACCCTCATCTTCGTGACTATGTAAACTACTCTATGAGCCTCTCTTAGGATCAAGCTCCTCAATGCATCGTTCGATGGTACATAAATTCATCTAAAGAAGCAATTCCCTCAAATATTGGTACCATCATTGTGTTTTGTTCGATAAAACCGTTGACCTATTTGTACCAGTCATCATCACATTGTAAAGTTAGAATCTTTTCACATAGATTCATCTAAAGAGGCAGTACCGAAAATATGTGTGGTCTCTGACTCAATGCATCTGCCACTCGGTTCACTGTTCCTTTTATGTAAGTAATCTTGAAATCCTACTTGCTAAGAAATTCCAACCAACGTCGTTGTCGCGCATTCAGGTCACTTTGCGTAAAGATGTGTTGCAGTCCACAATGGTCCATATTTAGTTCAAATTTTCTTACAACAAGGTAGTGTCTCCAAATATTCAAGGCATATATAATGGATAACAACTCCAAATCATGCATCGCATAGTACTCCTCATGCCTTCTCAGTTTCCTCGAGATGTAAGCAATCACTCGATTGTCTTGCATCAAGACTCCTCCTAAGCCTTCCTTAGATCCGTTCGTGCATACCAAGAAGTCTGTATCCATGTCAGGGACCTTTAGTATCAATGTTATTGTCAACAACTCGTTGAGCCTCCGAAATGATTCCGGGCATTTCTCGGTCCAAACAAACTTCTTGTTCTTCTTCTGCAATTTCGTGATCGGATTTGCTATCTTCAAAAATCCCTTAATGAACCGTTGATAGTATCCTGCTAAACCCATGAATCTACACACTTCTGGGACATTCGTCAGCGTTGGCCATTCCATAATAGGCTCGACCTTTGTTGGATCCATGACGATACCTTTGCCAGAGATGACATGCCCCAAGTAGTGAATCTTTGATTGATAAAATGAGCATTTGGACAACTTCCCATACAATTTGTGCTCTCACAAACACTGTAGTACCAAGTGTGAGTGCTCGTCATGCTCCTCCATCGTCCAAGATTAAATAAAAATATCGTCAATGAATACTTGGAAGAACTTGTCCACATACTCGCGGAACACCCCATTCATCAAACTCATGAATACCCCTGGGACATTTGTCAGTACAAACTGTAAAACAGTAAACTCGTAATGTCCAAACCTCATCTTAAAGGTGGTATTAGGGACATCATCCTCCTTGATCCATAAAAAGTGATACCCTGATCGCAAATTGATCTTTGAGAACACCATTGCACCCTTCATCTAATCAAATAGATCATAAATCCTTGGCAATGGATATTGATTGTTGATCATTGCCTTGTTCAATTGATGATAGTCAATGCAGAGCCTCCATGACCCATCCTTCTTTCATATGAAAATAATAGGCACACCCCATGGTGACACACTTGGACGTATCAGTCCCAGGTCCAGTAATTCTTTCAGTTTCATTCTCAACTCTTGTAACTATGGGTTTGACATCTGATAAGGCATTCTATCTATCGGTTCAGTCCCTGGTTTTAGGTCTATAGTAAACTCCAATTCTCTCTCTGGAGGAATCCCAAGTAACTCCTCCGAAAATATGTTGGAAAACTCTCTCACCACTAGAAGGTGTTCTAGACCTTCCACTACTTCCTTCTCGTTTAATGCAGGGATCACATAAAGCTTGCACCCCTTGTGCCTACTCTTCCGTAGCTATAAGGAAGAAATGAACCTCAGGGAAGCTCCTTGTTTCTGACCTACAATCATGCATCTTTGTCCCTCATCATCGACCAAGCTCAACTGTTTCCTCTTACAGTTGAGTATCGCCTCATGCGACTCCAACCAGTCCATACCGATCATGACATCATAAGATCCTAATATCATGACATACAGGTTGGCCCTGGTGACAAACTCTCCCAGGTTAAGGGTGCAGCCTGTAACCTTTCCTCCAACCTTTTGTTTGTCTCCCAAATACATCTCTACGAAGCTAAACTCATCCTGTTCGACTACCTTTACCTTAATCCTTTTTAGTGCTACACCATAAATGAAACTCTCTATAGCACTGGGATCTATCAAAATACTAGGTGTCTGGTCAACGACGGTACCTGACATCTCAAGCACAGTTGACTAGAGTTGTGCCTGGCGGTTATTCACCGCTACATGAATCCGATGGGCCTTGCCCAAATCTCCCACAGTAGTGGTTCTGGCTAATCTAGGTTCTCTAGTCCTCTCCACTGGGCAGTCGAGCTGGTAGTGTGGCTCCCCACACATCCAACACCCCTTCTTCAGTCCAGTACTCTTGGTACCTAATGTAGAAGATGACGAATGACCAGCCTGGAATCCTGGTCTGTTCTATTGAACAAGCCTAAAATGTTGTTGTTACAGTAGACGTTGTTGCTAATTCTATGGTCCCCAATAAGGTGTCCGTTGTTGAGGCGTCGATTGCCAAGGTGTAGTGAAATTGGATCCCCTCTGGAAGCCACAATATCCTGGCATATGTCTGGCTGGTGTCTGATGCTGTTGCGCACTAGATGACACATACCCTGTTGGTCTCGTTGGAGTCCTAGTCTAACCCCTGCTGATAAGATCCTCCTCTACTATAAGGGCCTTATGGACGACATCATGCAAGGTCTGAGGCATCAGAATCCGAACCTTTTCACATATGTTTCCATTAAAGCCGAACATGAAGTTGTTGACCTTAATTTTCTAAGTATTAAGATGCGAAGTATACCAAAGTAGCTCCATAAAATGGGCCTTGTACTCGGTCACTGCACGACCATCCTATCGTAAGGCATTGAACTCGTTGAGCTGATGCTCAATGAATTCCTCTGATAGGTACCTCTCTTGGAACCATTCCTCGAACAATTCCCATGACACGTCTTCGACGACCATGTTCAGTTGTGGGAGGAGTGTCCTCCACCATAGAAGAGCGCTCCCCTTCAGTTGAAAGACCTCCATGCAAACCTTCATGTTGGAGGTATAGTCGCGAAGTGCAAAACACATCACCATATTCTCCAACCATGCCTCAGTGGCTGTTTCATCTGAGGCACCAAATAACTTGGGAAATTTGACCTTCTCGAGTTCACGGTGAATGCTACCAGTACCGACCGAAGCGTGCGATGGACCCTTAGGGGGTGTCTACCCTCTCGCTTCATCTTTGTCCAAACGGTTGATTAGTGCCTCATACATGCGCTGAAAAGATCTCATCAATTCAACCACATCACCTACTACTATATGCTCCTACCCAAAAACCTGATCATCTCCCTGGGGGTTAGACCCCTCAAGTGTGGATGCTACTGGAGGCATCATGCCTCCTCCCCTAGAACCCCATCGTCTGCCTTCGCGGCGTCCTCTAACCATGATTACCTGCATGAATACAATTCAAATTAATTAGCAACATCATAATCAAATCATATCAATGAAAGTTGTAGTGATTCCAAGTCACGGGTTGAACCCTTCTCTGATACCAAATGTAACAACCCTTCTTCATGATGACGAATGCAAAGTAGAAGTGAAAAGTTTTTTTTTTCTTTTTTTTTTAGGCAGGAAGGAAATGATGACAACAGTTTAACCACACCACTGGCGACGAATGCAATCACACAGTCCAGGAAACAAGCAACTATGACTCCACTCTGAGGCATAGGGGCAACTGGGCGAAACAAGCATAGGACAACAAGGAGAAATGACTACTCGTGCAACACAAACATGACCGCACCTACAAGATAAGGGAAAAAATCCCCATCCCAACACAACATCCTTGACGATCAATATTGGAACCTCAAGGCGCGTGAAACAAACACATTAAGTCGTTCAACCCATGCGCCAACGCAAACTTACAACGCTTGACAACACTCACATGGAAGGAACCGACTCCATCCAAGTTATCATTTGTCTCTATCCAATAGGGCACACCATGATCCCCTCATCAGGAATCATGTCATCCCCAGATGATAGATGCGTCAGTAACCTTGGTGCAACAATCCTAACGAGACCAAGGATTCAAGAAAATCTAGCGTGCTAGGAGGTGAAACAATTGACACAAGACTGCACCCAAACTCCAAAAATAGGTCGACAAGATGCAAGAGGATGAAAACCAGGGAAGACACAAGCCAACGCATATCTTCGTCAACAATCCAACCCCTTTACTCCCGTCTAAATTAGTCAATAGATATCAATCTAAGTAACATAACTTACCCTCTAAATCATCATGTCTGAATCACAATTCATTCAATACATGCTAATCTAATTAACATTAATTACAATCTAAAAAGGCAAGGTCTAAATTTATCACTAAACACCATCTAGTTTAGAAATTTACCTCAGATATGGCGTTAACAAACTTAAGGCACAAGTTGCAATTATCCCACTAGTAGACAATATTAATCTACAAATTAGTCCTTAATGTACCGTCCATATTAAATGCAATCAAATGGAGCAAGTCTAAATGATAGTTTGGTCATCAATGTACCCTCTACATTAAGTCTAAAAGAAAATCAATTTAGCCAGCTTAAATAAGTCATTACTAACACTATAAGAAATAATTACCTTCTTAACTAACAATTCTGGTAAAATTAATATTAAAGTTAAATGAAAAGTCAGGTCTAAGTTAAATTAAGGTTGTCTATTCGACATAAGGGTTGTCCAATCAATTTAAATGTTGTACTGATCGAAGACTATTTAAGGGAGAAGATATCCATTACAAAATGATAAATCAATTGTTGTGTAAAACAAGTCATCCCTCTACACCTGTCAGCTAAAGAGTTGTCATTAAACGTGCAAGCAGACAACTGAAAATTGGTACATGTACTTGCCAAAAAAAGTAAATTGCCGAGAAGTTAATGCCATCAATAAATGGAATGCAGGCAATGAATGGAAAGTAAGGAATTGCATTCTTAAGGAAAGGCCGATAAAGATGAGAAAATAATTGAATTAAAGGACACATAGGTATTAAATGGGAAATCTCCATGCAGTAAGGGTAACACGTGCAGGTTCCAAAAAGAAAAATCGTCAAGCTATTAAGAGGGAAAAACACAGTCACTCTTACAGTGAGGATTTTTTGTCAACATGCTATCCTATGCCTTTAATATAACCGCCATTAACTGATGCTACCATTACACACAAATTCCATGAAACCACACATGCATGCACACTCTCAGCACTATAAATCACATCCCAACACACAGGAACACACCTAGTCTAGGTGAGTCATAGCTCCAACACACAGCCACGTGAAAACTAAAAGCCCAGTCAACATTTTAGGGAAAAATCGTGTCCATTCAACAACAAACGCAGTCGACAATTTAATGGCAATCATGTCCATTCAACAACAAACACAATCATCAATTTAACAAGAAAAATCATTTTGCCACACATATTAGAAGGAAATTACTTCGTTGTCATTATTTAAACAAGCAAAATTCGTTGTACAATACATCCCAAGAAATATAGAATAAAAAAGATTATTTGTAAGAGGCGTACATCCTAGGAAATATAGAATAAGAATGATGATTTTTAAGAGGCGTGCATCCCAGGAAATATAGAGTAAAATCGATTATTGTAAGAGGCATACATCCCATAAATTATAGAACAAAATGATTATTTGTAAGAGGCATACCTCCCAAGAAATATAGAGTAAAAATGATTATTGTAAGAGGTGTACATCCCAGGAAATATACAATAAAAATGATTATTGTAAGAGGAATGTAGAAGACAACCAATCAATATATAAAAAGGATGTTCAAGTTCGATTCGTACCAAAAAAAAAAAAAAACGTAAGGTATCTACAGCTCAAATATGCGTCGACTGTACATTTATATCATTTCTGAAAGGTAAGTTTCTTCTGAGATTTAAATTCCTTTTTGATAGTCAAATCATGGTGGATATTAGAATAGTTCTCTGGATAGAAATCAGTACAATGAAAATGCAGTCCAAAAACCCAACAAGCACTGAGATTAATGTAATAATGTAGATGCATAAAAATAAAACGCACACAACAGTAAGAGAAACGTAAGGATCTATTGGGGAAATTCATTGAAATTATCGTAGAGTTTCTAACGACCAAAGCGAGGAGAAAATCCAAGGTTAATCCCTTAAGGCGGGGACAACAAACAAGTGCAGAGATAAACCAACAAGGACAAAGAAATCCATACACAAAGGTACTTTTTTCTAGAAGGCGCAAGACAAACAATCAACCAAGGACAAACAACAGAGGTAAATGATTGACATGAACGTCCTTCGATCATCATCCACGCAGATAAAAGTAGGGCATTGGGATCCATAGGTCTATTAAGGCTGAAGCGACGACCATAGATCAGGATCCTGGCCAACTTCTTAGGAGAGGACTGATTAGCTAGGGACGAAAGGCAAAAACAATAACAATTATCACAAATCAAAAACCATAGGGCTGCCAAGACATGCCAGGAATCGAAGGCTATAGGAGTCAATCAATAATCGAGCTAAAGGATATGGGAAAAATTAAGTCATCAACTAGAATGCTAAGAAAATCATTTTCCTTACCCAATTAAACATGTAGATCTAAAAGCATAAATCATACTAGCAATCTACCATGCAAAAATAAAGGAAGTGTATTGTTGCCCAATCGCTCGCTCTGAGTTGATGTCCTGCACGCTTCGTGCCACTCCCGCTTGTTGACCGATGAGACTTCACCGGTAATGCCCAGCCAACGCTAGGGGTACTCTTCTTCCCCCTTAGCCCCCCAAGCCGCAGAGGGACCACACACACTATCCAGAGACTCAACTAGCTCCCAGTTCACCTCACAAGGCTGAGCTACCACTCCTTACTAAGATGGGTATCCCAACTCCCACAAGCTAAGTCATTCAAGTATAAATTTATGCAGTGTAACATTACACAAACAGAAGACCCCATCATCATTTTCCTCCCTCCATTATATAGAGTTTCAAAGTCCCTTACTTTCCCAAAATCCCATTTTATTTAATGTTTAATAAATTAATTCATAAAAATCATCCCCATACATGTGTCACCCATCCCCTTCATTCCTCCAAAAACTAATTTCTTTAATTAATTTATTACCCTTATTTCACTCACCCACCTAGAGTCACTCCTATATTCACTCCTAGGTGTCCCCAAATTCCCTTACAGGTTTTAATGACTTTCCCCATTATTTATTTACTAGTTCAGTTTAATTTAGAAGGTTTTTTAATATTAGATACCTTACTAAGTTAGACTTTCTGATTTTTCCTTGTGTTTCCCCTTTCTTTTTATGTTTCCTTCTTTTTCCTAGTTTCCTAATTATTTTAGATTTCCCTCTTTCCCCTTTTATTTAAACTCAAAAATGAAAGTGTAGAAACTTACCCTTTTTCCCTTTTTCTTTCTAAAGAATAAATTTTTAATTAGCCTAATAAGTAAAACAATTATTTCCCCTTTTTAAATTTTATCCCAAAAGATTTTTTAAATCAATTTAATTATTATATATATATATATATATATATATATATATATATATATATATATATATATATATATATATATATATATATATATATATATATATATATTAAAAAGATAAAGTTTTATCACCAGTAAAATTTAGACCTAGACCTTATTTTCCTAGGTTGGGCGATTTTTTTTTTAAGGGAAAGGTTTCAAATATTTCTTAATACTTTATTTGTCCTAAATCCATCTAGGTTTATCCAATTATTAAATAACCACGCGACGTGCCCTTCAGGATGCACTAGGTGCTCCAAGGGTGTCACTCGCATCTTTCTGTTGTTCTTGCGCGATGTGCCCTTTAGGACGTACCCCGTGCTCCAAGGGTGCCACTCGCCTCTTGACTGACTTAGTAGACATCAAAAACCCCTAGAGTCAAAAATCCGCCAGGTGATCTTGTGAGAAACTAAGGGCCTCTAAGGAATAAGGCCCTTGCCTTATTGCGCGCCCCTTAGAATCATCATGAGTGACTATCGCAGTTGGCCCTCACAACACCGTGGGTCTTCTCGAACTAGGTAATCATTAACCTATAGTTCGAGCCATATCGAGACTACTAGTAGGCTATGGAAGGGATGTTGTCCACACCTCTCCCTCAACATCTCTGGTAGTCGTGCGTGACCCCTCTACTCCACATGTGAGTCTGGTCGACAAGCTATCGTCAGCCTACATCATCAACGAATCATGTCAGAAATATATCCATATCATATCATCTAATCAAATGCACTAATATCACATATAAAACAATCAAACCCCAATAGTTCACTCCCCAAGTCGATCCAGAGTCCAAGGGGTTCCATCGATTCCTTTGCATCCTCGAGGTCCAAAATACTACACACTCAGTAAAATCAAGTCAATAGCACCTGTCTATGTCAAGGAAACAAAACAACATGTCATCTACCCATAACGCCTCATAATCAAAATCAATGTTTAATAGTATAATAATTCGGATGACTTGCGAGTAAGTGTCCTCAAAGAATAAGTTTTCTCAATGTGCCCCAGAGCAGGATGTTACATAGATTCATCTGATATGATATCTTAGTGCTTAGTGATGTGAATGAATTCTTGATATGATCTATTTCTATATGATAAGTTCTTATATGTGTTATATCTAATTGAGTGTTGCGTTGCTCTGTAATTAGGGTTTTATTTGTGATGTGGATAAGGGTTAAATATTAATGAATGATAACTGGTAAGTTCTTTGTTAGAGTGTTTTAATCACATATTTGTGTCCCATCTAGTTTGTAGACACTTGAGTTCTGCAACCACCCTTGCCACTACCTCGAGTGAGGCTGCACCTGCTTCGTAGGTGTTTCTGAAAGGGCTGGTAGTTAGGTTTTTGTTGGTGTGTTGTTGAAGCGTTGAACCCCGGGTCTTCCCCTGCCGCAACATAACATCTTGTATCTTATCCTTCTCCTTATTCCGGTTCAACTGAAATTTCAGGTTCTTCAAGTCCTCTTTCATCTCTTCTGTCGCTGGATCTGTTTGTTGATATTGGTTTTCTTCCAGTTGCAAGGCTGCTTGCAAAGCCTCTTCCTGAGTTTGTAACTTCTGTTGTCTCAAAGGATACTTCAAGTGTGGTAATAACGAGTTCACAACTAAATTCCTATGTTGTATGTCAGTAATAGAGTACTTCAACTTACCTTTTAGACATTTAAACCTTTGATCAATATCCTAGACAAACTCACTTTGTTTTTTCCTAATTCCAATCATTTCGTTCAGAAACTAGTCTTGTGAACTTGGATTCTGAACTTCATTTACCAACATCTATTTTACCTCCACGACAGTCTTTGGTGCTCCTTGTTGGCTCTTTACATCAAGGCTCATGTACCATTCTAGTGCGGTCTCTAAATGTTATATCCAACTGCACCACTTTTGTTTCCTCATCTGTGACCTTCTTTTCCTCCCATATATTCTCACATATGAATAAATTGTTTTCAGGATCCTCTGACACCTCACCACAAAACTCTAGTAATATGATATTGAGATCTACTCTTGCCATTTTTAAACTTGTTGAAATACTTCTTTCGTACGGTGTAGATAGTTTATTTTTACTTCATGAACTTGTACCCCCAGTTAATTTTGCACTATTGGACCACTGACCTACTGCACCTCTTCTACTAAAAATTGGTTGTCTAAAATATTGTGATCCTTCAAGTGTATTAGTCACACAAGGGGTTGTAGGTTCCACATTAACTATGATCTAGATTGGAGTTCCACCTTCTGTTCCTGACCCTAGACCTCTTTTTTTACTTTCATATGTTGCGCACAATATTTCCTCAATATTCTCCACATCCTAGAGATCGTCTACCTCTTCTTCATCGCTCCCCAATCCCTTTCTATCAGATATGGCCCTCTTTTTGTTATTCATCTTATACTGGTAAGGTCTACTGCTTCTCGTTGTTCTAATTTTTTTCATTATCTGCTTTATATAGTCCTCCTCCATCATGATCGGGTCCATTGCCTCCTTTTTCTTCCCCTTATCCAAATCTAACTCCATATCTTAGACTCTTGTCAATTCTTCCCCCTTCCCCATGTGCACAAAGAAGTTTAGTTTTCTGATTCCATGGTCATCATGCATTTGTCATATAATAAAATCTCTATGGAAGTATATAATGATCTTATGTACCAAC
>JZKD02S2174534.1:297951-312913 GCA_000966675.3 Picea glauca
ATTTAATGTTTAATAAATTAATTCATAAAAATCCTCCACGTACATGTGTCACCCATCCCCTTCATTCCTCCAAAAACTATTTTTTTTAATTAATTAATTACCCTTATTTCCCTCAACCACCTAGAGTCACTCCTAGAATTGCTCCTAGGCATTCCCAAATCCCCTTTCAAGTTTTAATGACTTTCCCCATTATTTATTTACTACTTCAGTTTAATTTAGAAGGTTCTTTAATGCTAGATACCTTACTAAGTTAGAATTTCTGATTTTTCCTTGTGTTTCCCCTTTCTTTTTATGTTTCCCGTTTTTTCCTAGTTTCCTAATTATTTTAGATTTCCCTCTTTCCCCTTTTATTTAAACTCAAAAAGGCAAGTTCAGAAACTTACCCTTTTTCCCTTTTTCTTTCTAAAGAAAAAAAAGTTAATTAGCCTAATAAGTAAAACAATTATTTCCCCTTTTTTAATTTTATCCCAAAATATTTTATAAATCAATTTAATTGCTTACCCCCTTCTTGTCACAATATTAATGAAGATTATCATTATTACTCATTCTATATATATAGATAGATAGATAGATAGATAGATAGATAGATAGATAGATAGATAGATAAAATTTTATCACGAGTAAAATTTAGACCTAGACCTTATTTTCCTAGGCTAGGCGACAATGTTTTTTAAGGGAAAGGTTTCAAATCTCCCTTAACACTTTATTTGTCCTAAAGCCATCTATGTTTATCCAATTATTATATAACCACATGGCGTGCCCTTCAGGACACACTAGGTGCTCCAAGGGTGCTACTCGCCTCTTTCTATTTCTCTTGCGCAGCGTGCCCTTTAGGACGCACCCTGTGCTCCAAGGGTGCCACTTGCCTCTTGACTGACTTGGTAGACATCAAAAACCCCTGGAGTCAAAAATCCGCTAGGTGATCTTGTGGGAGACTAAGGGCCTCTAAGGAATAAGGCCCTTGCCTTATTGCACGCCCCTTAGAATCATCATGAGCGGTTGTCGCAGTCGCCCATCACAACATTGTGGGTCTTCTCGAACTAGGTAATTGTTAACCTACAGTTCGAACCATAGTGGGACTGTTAGTAGGCTATGGCAGTGTTGTTGTCCACACCTCTCCCTCAACATCTATGGTAGTCATGCATGACCCCTCTACTCCACATGTGAGTCTCGTCGGCAAGCTATCGTCAGCCTACATCATCAACTAATCATGTCAAAAATATATCCATATCATATCATCTAATCAGATGCACTAATATCACATATAAAACAATCAAACCCCAATAGTTCACTCCCCAACTCGATATGGATTCCAAGGGGTTCNTGATTTTTCCTTGTGTTTCCCCTTTCTTTTTATGTTTCCTTCTTTTTCCTAGTTTCCTAATTATTTTAGATTTCCCTCTTTCCCCTTTTATTTAAACTCAAAAATGAAAGTGTAGAAACTTACCCTTTTTCCCTTTTTCTTTCTAAAGAATAAATTTTTAATTAGCCTAATAAGTAAAACAATTATTTCCCCTTTTTAAATTTTATCCCAAAAGATTTTTTAAATCAATTTAATTATTATATATATATATATATATATATATATATATATATATATATATATATATATATATATATATATATATATATATATATATATATATATATTAAAAAGATAAAGTTTTATCACCAGTAAAATTTAGACCTAGACCTTATTTTCCTAGGTTGGGCGATTTTTTTTTTAAGGGAAAGGTTTCAAATATTTCTTAATACTTTATTTGTCCTAAATCCATCTAGGTTTATCCAATTATTAAATAACCACGCGACGTGCCCTTCAGGATGCACTAGGTGCTCCAAGGGTGTCACTCGCATCTTTCTGTTGTTCTTGCGCGATGTGCCCTTTAGGACGTACCCCGTGCTCCAAGGGTGCCACTCGCCTCTTGACTGACTTAGTAGACATCAAAAACCCCTAGAGTCAAAAATCCGCCAGGTGATCTTGTGAGAAACTAAGGGCCTCTAAGGAATAAGGCCCTTGCCTTATTGCGCGCCCCTTAGAATCATCATGAGTGACTATCGCAGTTGGCCCTCACAACACCGTGGGTCTTCTCGAACTAGGTAATCATTAACCTATAGTTCGAGCCATATCGAGACTACTAGTAGGCTATGGAAGGGATGTTGTCCACACCTCTCCCTCAACATCTCTGGTAGTCGTGCGTGACCCCTCTACTCCACATGTGAGTCTGGTCGACAAGCTATCGTCAGCCTACATCATCAACGAATCATGTCAGAAATATATCCATATCATATCATCTAATCAAATGCACTAATATCACATATAAAACAATCAAACCCCAATAGTTCACTCCCCAAGTCGATCCAGAGTCCAAGGGGTTCCATCGATTCCTTTGCATCCTCGAGGTCCAAAATACTACACACTCAGTAAAATCAAGTCAATAGCACCTGTCTATGTCAAGGAAACAAAACAACATGTCATCTACCCATAACGCCTCATAATCAAAATCAATGTTTAATAGTATAATAATTCGGATGACTTGCGAGTAAGTGTCCTCAAAGAATAAGTTTTCTCAATGTGCCCCAGAGCAGGATGTTACATAGATTCATCTGATATGATATCTTAGTGCTTAGTGATGTGAATGAATTCTTGATATGATCTATTTCTATATGATAAGTTCTTATATGTGTTATATCTAATTGAGTGTTGCGTTGCTCTGTAATTAGGGTTTTATTTGTGATGTGGATAAGGGTTAAATATTAATGAATGATAACTGGTAAGTTCTTTGTTAGAGTGTTTTAATCACATATTTGTGTCCCATCTAGTTTGTAGACACTTGAGTTCTGCAACCACCCTTGCCACTACCTCGAGTGAGGCTGCACCTGCTTCGTAGGTGTTTCTGAAAGGGCTGGTAGTTAGGTTTTTGTTGGTGTGTTGTTGAAGCGTTGAACCCCGGGTCTTCCCCTGCCGCAACATAACATCTTGTATCTTATCCTTCTCCTTATTCCGGTTCAACTGAAATTTCAGGTTCTTCAAGTCCTCTTTCATCTCTTCTGTCGCTGGATCTGTTTGTTGATATTGGTTTTCTTCCAGTTGCAAGGCTGCTTGCAAAGCCTCTTCCTGAGTTTGTAACTTCTGTTGTCTCAAAGGATACTTCAAGTGTGGTAATAACGAGTTCACAACTAAATTCCTATGTTGTATGTCAGTAATAGAGTACTTCAACTTACCTTTTAGACATTTAAACCTTTGATCAATATCCTAGACAAACTCACTTTGTTTTTTCCTAATTCCAATCATTTCGTTCAGAAACTAGTCTTGTGAACTTGGATTCTGAACTTCATTTACCAACATCTATTTTACCTCCACGACAGTCTTTGGTGCTCCTTGTTGGCTCTTTACATCAAGGCTCATGTACCATTCTAGTGCGGTCTCTAAATGTTATATCCAACTGCACCACTTTTGTTTCCTCATCTGTGACCTTCTTTTCCTCCCATATATTCTCACATATGAATAAATTGTTTTCAGGATCCTCTGACACCTCACCACAAAACTCTAGTAATATGATATTGAGATCTACTCTTGCCATTTTTAAACTTGTTGAAATACTTCTTTCGTACGGTGTAGATAGTTTATTTTTACTTCATGAACTTGTACCCCCAGTTAATTTTGCACTATTGGACCACTGACCTACTGCACCTCTTCTACTAAAAATTGGTTGTCTAAAATATTGTGATCCTTCAAGTGTATTAGTCACACAAGGGGTTGTAGGTTCCACATTAACTATGATCTAGATTGGAGTTCCACCTTCTGTTCCTGACCCTAGACCTCTTTTTTTACTTTCATATGTTGCGCACAATATTTCCTCAATATTCTCCACATCCTAGAGATCGTCTACCTCTTCTTCATCGCTCCCCAATCCCTTTCTATCAGATATGGCCCTCTTTTTGTTATTCATCTTATACTGGTAAGGTCTACTGCTTCTCGTTGTTCTAATTTTTTTCATTATCTGCTTTATATAGTCCTCCTCCATCATGATCGGGTCCATTGCCTCCTTTTTCTTCCCCTTATCCAAATCTAACTCCATATCTTAGACTCTTGTCAATTCTTCCCCCTTCCCCATGTGCACAAAGAAGTTTAGTTTTCTGATTCCATGGTCATCATGCATTTGTCATATAATAAAATCTCTATGGAAGTATATAATGATCTTATGTACCAACCTTTGGGTCCCTTCAAAAAATCCTGCTCTGTAGTAGTGTACGACTTCATAGTATCAACTACAAATTCAGTGATAAACCCTACAATAATATTGTCTAACCAAATATTTACTGCATGCGTGAATTTATTATTGACTTGATGCAACTACACAATCTCCACAAGATGCCACTCTAGCTGCCTTATCCGATTCATAGGATTGTTTTCATTCAACCTCAATAACCACTCTTGTAATATATGCATAAATTCATAGAAAACTACTTCATGCATTTCGCTAAACACATANACAAAGAAGTTTAGTTTTCTGATTCCATGGTCATCATGCATTTGTCATATAATAAAATCTCTATGGAAGTATATAATGATCTTATGTACCAACCTTTGGGTCCCTTCAAAAAATCTTGCTCTGTAGTAGTGTACGAATTCATAGTATCAACTACAAATTCAGTGATAAACCCTACAATAATACTGTCTAACCAAATATTTACTGCATGCGTGAATTTATTATTGACTTGCTACAACTGCACAATCTCCACAAGATGCCACACTAGCTATCTTATCCGATTCATAGGATGGTTTTCATTCAACCTCAATAACCACTCTTGTAATATATGCATAAATTCATAGAAAACTACTTCATGCATTTCGCTAAACACATATCTGTTGAGATATTTTTGAAGTGTATATTTAGGGGTTTTTTTGTCCTTCTGCGCAAACTCAAGTTCCTTTTTCCTTAAACATATTTCAATCTTTGAATTCATTGGATTCCATGGCCTGTACATTCCCTTCTACTTTGTCATTCTCCATGCTGTTCTTCAACAGATCCCTTCCAATCTATCCTGCACAGTTCCAACCGAAAAGAAAACCATTTTTGGACATTTGGACTGACCCAGGTTATGATCTCAAAGGTTTCCAACAAAACCCTCAAATTATTGGCCATCCTGGTAAAACTAAAGGAAACACTTCACATAGAGTGAAAAATGTATTCTCACCCGAGATAGATTATGGGGGATTGCAAGACTCAGATGTTTTCATTCAGGGAAGGAATTGGGAATGTGAAGTGTGTCTTTTTTTTATCCATCATATTTATTACGCATTCATCTAGATCTATTATTCATTCATCAAGGAAACTATGCATGCATGCTATAATAATCTAAGCTAAACATCTATTCTTTAACTGACAAATAACATAAATAATAAAATAACCATTCACACACATTAACAGAACATGGTTACAATGGTTCACCTCCCCTGTGGATATGCCCACAAATATTTGGCTCTTATTCCCTTTTATTCATCATTATTCAAAAAAAATGATGTGCGTATTACATTCACCATGATTACAACCAAAAGCTATGACAATTTCAATCTGTGAGGTAGACTATACCACACCAGGCTCCCTAGCCTGCGACCTAACCCTAAAAAACCCACTCTCTAGCTCATTATCCAACCTCTACTAGACCTCTTAGGCATTTATTTATACTACTCTATTGGCTCATAGCCATTACATTCAAATCCAAAACCCTAACCCTCCCATGGCTAGGCTTGTCTGCATGTGTGTTGCACTACTTTTCCTCGGTCTTTGGCATGTTTCTTTTCCTCCATCTTCAGCATGCTGCTTTTCCTCCATATATGGCACACACTCCAAAATTGGAATTTCTCCCCAACATAGGCTTGCGCCAACAATACCACTCTACATTTATTTTCTAACTTCAATTGAATAGGTGAATATCCAAATGTAGGTTCCCCCATGGCTTCCTCTGTCTTCTTAGGAAAAACATTTACTTCAGACCCCAAGTCTAATATGATATCACCCATATTAAAATCTCCAATATTTTCATTCAATGTGAACTCCCTACTTGTTTTTCTCTTATTGTGAACCTGATTGATTGTCTTATGTTCTAATTTCATCTCTTACCTAGAATTGCACTTCTCTAACAGACTCTGTAATACTTGTAAAGAGTTTTTATCATTCAACAACTTCACACAAGACCCAAAAACGATTCTTAGATTACTTACTTGTTCTGAAGGATGATCTATGTTGGTCTGATCAAATAGATGATTCATGTCATACATTGGTACATCATCTCCTGGATTTGTACCAAAAGTAGACACAATATTCTCCTTTAAAATATATTGTATGGCCTCCTTGAATGTCTCATTCTTCTTGCATGCATCAAAATTATATTGAGGGGTTGTATTCTTCCTGACCCACTGGTGTTGGTCATGATTCGGCTTTGTTGCATCTTCTCTTGTCTTGGCTCCACCTCTAGTAACTATATTGATGTTTTTCTCATCCACTTCTCTGTCTTCCACAACAATCCATTAAACATTTTGATTGTTCTAGTTCCTCTTTTCCTGTATCTTTGTTAACAATGTTGGACATTCTTATGTATCATGATCTGATGCATGACAATACATACATGTCACAGGTGGCTGTGGAAAATATCTTGCATAGTGCCTAGGTTTCTGATAATTTTGACATGTTACTGGTCCTCTACCTCCTCCAAATCCTCTTCCTCCATGTCTTCCTCCTCTGAATCCCCCTCTGCTACCTTTATTATATTTGCATGGTGTATTATACTGTGGTTCTTAATTGTACCATGACTGCACAATCTTATACTGCGGTGGTGCTGCAAACTACTACACGTTGTTATATTGTGGTTGTGTTGCAATCTATTGCACGTTATTATACTACGGTTTCACTCTAAATTTTTGTGCATGTTTTCTTGTCATTAGTTCAACCCACACTATATGAGTATTTGAATTCATCTCCTTTATTATTTCCAAAGTTCTACAATCTTTATCTTCATGTCCTACTGACGTGAAGAAATTGCAAAATGTACTCTTTGGTATTGTTTGATACTTTTGCATAATGGGACAATTATATGGATCATGTCCATGTGTTCTACATATCTCACACCATGGTCCTCATGTTGGTAAAGGATTTGGCATTCCTGCTCCCAAGTACTGCACAAATTTTGGGCACTCATTCTTATGATGTCCTTTTTTTTTGCATAAGGTACACCATACAACTTCCCTCTTCTCCTTACCCTTATTTTGATTCAAATGAAATGCCAGATTCTTTAGATCCTCTCTCAACTCTTCCATAACTGGATATGTATGCTTATACTTATTTTCCTCCAATTGCAAGGTTCCTTGCAGAGCCTCAACCTTACTCTAAAAATTATGCTTCCTCAATGGATACTTAAGACGTGGAAATAATGAATCAATAAATAAGTTCCTATGCTTCATATCTGTGATAGGATACTTCAACTTACCTTTCAGCCTCTTGAACTTCTGGTCAATATCCCAAATTGACTCTCCTAGATTTTTTTTGATCTCTATCATCTCATTCATAAAATTATCCTCTCAACTAGGTCGTTGGACTTCATTGATTAACATTGTCTTCACCTATGCGATGGTTGTAGGCGCTCCTTGTGGACTATTTACTATGAGGCCCATTTACCAATCTAGTGCACGCTATCTAAATGTGATTGCAAGTTGCACCACTTTTGTATCCTCATCTGTAATATGCTTATCTTCCCAAATATTCTCACAAATAAACAAATAATTTTATGGGTCCTCTGACTCTTATCCACATAACTCTGGTAACTGAATGGTTGGATCTTCTCCTGCCATTGTAAAGTTTGTTGCACTACCACTTACGCACAATGTAGATACTTGACTGCTAATGATTTAATTTTTACTTCCACTTGAATTTCTACTGGACCCACATCCTTCTAAAATTCATCTGCCACTAATTGTTGGTTGTATAAGCGGTTCTTCTTCTTTAGATGTCTTAGTCACACACAAGGTTTTGGATTCCACACTAATTCAGATATGTAATGGAGAGCCTTATTCTACATTGGACCCTTAACCTCTTGTTTTCCTCTCATATGTGGCATGCAATATTTACTCAATATGCCCCATCGCACGAATATCCTCTACCTCTTCATCATCATTGTCCAATCCCTCTTGCTCAAATATTGCCCTCTTTTTCCTATTGATCTTATACTAGTATGGTATTTCATTGCGTACCACTCCCACTCTATCCAATATCTCCTTGGTTGTTTCATCATCCATCATAATGGGATCCATTTCTTCCTTCTTCTAGCCTCTCTCCATTTCCCTCTCCATATCTCATATCTTATGGTTTTGATCGGAAAATCCATAGTGTTGTCAATAGACTGTCGACGTTTCAGATCCAGATCAAAATCCATCTTCAGGACAATGAGCCTGGGTTGAGAAAAAATTCGATAGTCTATTGACAACATTGTGGCTTTTCCGATCAAAACCATAAATCCCAACCACAACAATCTCACTCATCTCATATCTTCCTTAGTGCTTCCCCCAACTCCTCCATGCGCACAGAGTGATTTAGTTGTCTGACACCATTGTCATCACTTTTTTATCATGCAATAAAATATTGATCAACATGTAAAGTGATCAAATGTACCTTCCTCTTGGTCCCTTCAAACAATCGTTCTCTACAACAATGTATGACTTTGCAGTATCGACTACAAACTCAGTAAAAATATTGCAACAATATTGTCTAACCAGGATCCATAGCGCATGTGAATTTATTATTAACCCTTTCCAACCGCCCAATATTCTTAGTAGTCCACTCGATTGGTCTTATCCTATTAGTTGTATGATTATCCTTCAACCTCAATATCCACTCTTGCAACAATTCTAGAAAATAACAGAAAAATACCTCATGCAGATCAGTAAACACATACCTTTCCAAATATTGGCACGGTGTATACCTGGAACTTCTATCGTCTTTCTGCGCAAACTTGAGCTATTTTGTCTCCAACCATATTTCAATCTCCTTATTAGTATGGTTACATGACCTAAACATCCCCTTATACTATTTTATTCTCTTCATCAGATCCCCTCCAATCCCATCTTCTGAGTTCCAATCGACAACGAAACCATTTTTTGGATGTATGGGTTGACCCGAGTTCTACCTTAATTCTTGAAAAAAACCCTAGAAACCATCAACCCTTCTGGAGACCAAAAGGAAACACTACACATAGAGTGCACAACAAAATCTCATCTAATATGACTTATGGGTGATTGCACGACCCAGATTTATGCAATCATGGAAGGGATGATGCTCATGGGGATGTTAGACATAGTTGTACTTCAATATTCCTCAGATCTACCATTCTCTAATCATATTCATTCCTTATCATTAATTTTACAGTAAAATAAATAATTGATCTAGTGTGTGTTGCATTGTAACTCAACAAATTTATTCATTCATTCATCCATTCATCATAAATCAAAACATAAAATAAACATACATAAAGACACCATGTTTTATTGTGGTTCACTCCCCGGGGCTATGTCCACAAAGATATGGCTTCTTTATTATTCATCTTCATGTATCTGCGTTGTGGGCATTACATCAAAAGTGCATAAATGCACAAGTATAGGTGAGCCTGACCAGTGTCGCACCAAGCTCCACAACTTGCGACCTAACCCTCAATTACAACTAAAAAACATACTCATATCCAAAAATAACTCAATAATATTACTGTGCAAAATGTACTCTAACTCTTCTCAATCGCTATATACTAGATCATCTCCTCGAATCCTGCAATGCCTATTTATACTACAAAAGTGGGTTAAACCCTTACAACAAATACCCAAAACCCTAACCCTAAGTGGATTAGGTTTGTCCACTTTACAACCTCTTGCATACAGTTGGTCCTCGATCCAACCATTTCCTTGTCGCATTGTCTTTTCTTATGCCTCTGACTTTCCTCTTCCTCATGCTACTTTCCTTATTTCCTGGTGCACTTATTTTCCTTGACTTCCAATGCATGCTCCACTTATGGTTCCTTTCTTAACTTTTTTCCAAAACTATTGTGCATTTCCAAAAATAGCCTTATCTAACTTATTTCATGGGAAAATTCTCAACTACCTACCTATGCCAAGGAAATATATGCCCTATTTCAAGATATCAAGAAGTGGAAGAACTATCTGATGGGAAATGATACCATCATCCACACAGATCACCAACCATTATGTTATTTGTAGTCCCAGAGTAAGATACAACAAATAGGACATTACAAGTGGATGGGGTTTTTACAACAATTTCATCTAATCATCAAGTATAAGAAGGGAAACACAAGCATGTTGGCAGACATAATTTCAAGGCCACCCAAATCCAATATTATAGCTTTGGAAAGTCTGATGCACATGCATCCTTTTACCCATGATGCATAAAAGAGGCATACATAGAGGATGAGGACTTCAAGGATGTGTTTCAACAACTACATGGAAAAATTCATATAGAATAAGGTGTCAACAAGGATAAATATCATTTCTAGAATGGATTACTCTACAATATTGACAAGATCTGTGTCCTTAAAGGTGCACGATTGCAACTTATTATAGAGGCTCACACCTACAAGGTTGTAGGATATTTTTGTGTTGGGAAGAAATTTTCTAACTTAGAGAGGTATGTGTACTGACCTAGGATGCAAGAATATGTAGCATGATATATTAGATGATGCATAATTTGTTGTACCAACAATCCCAGTAACAAGAAGCAAGGTCTATACCATCCCTTATGTGTACCCACTAGACCTTGGGAAAGCATTTCCATGGATTTTGTGGGATGTTTACCAAAAAATAAGAAGGGACACGACTATATATTTTTGGTAGTTGACATGTTCAGAAATATGCGCATTCTCATGCCTTGTACAAATACCATCAAAGGAAAAGAACCAACAAACAAGTTCTTTGAACAAATCTAGGTGCATTTTGGGATACCAAGGAGCATCATCTCAGACATGGATACCAGATTTCTTAGTGCATTTTAGACTACATTGTGGGAGAAGATGGACACTAAGTTGAAGAGATCTACAATATTCCATCCCTATATGGATGGGTAGACATAATTATTCAAAAGGACTTTGGTGCAACATTTAAGGGGTTACAATCAGAAGCATTAGAAGACCTAGGATGAACATCTGATCTATATAAAACACTCTTATAAAAAAACAATCCACAATTCTATTGGTAAGTCACCTTTTGAAAATTTCTTTGGATATTTTCCACCTTCACCATTGGATTTTTTATACAGACAACAAAGAGGAGTGATGGAGGACCTCACAGGAGAGGCATTGAGAGAAAAAAAAATGTTGAGAAGATTAGGATTATTTATTTGCAAGTATAGGAGGCGTTGAAGAATTCATAGAAAAAGTATACGACCAGACATGATCAACACAAAACCGAGAAGTCATTCAAAGTGGGAAACAAGGTTTGATTACAACTAAACAAGGAAATAATGAGAGTGAAAAGCAATTGGAGGAATCAACTTGAAGGGTCATTTTGGCAACAGGTCCCAATTTGGAAAAATTAGGTAAGAAACCATTTGAAATATTCCAGAGCCATTTTGAGGCATCAAATGACATTGTTTTTGGACCTACTTCTTACTTTTGAGAAAAATTCCATATTCTACACTATGATACCTTTCCAATGGTGCCTAAAATGCCTCAATATAAGTTCATATTTGAACATTATGCCTCTCGCAAGTTGACTTACTGTGTTTACCACCATGGTACAAGAGGATGCCGCGTTAGCCCCCATTACTCACACATATGGGGATAGCCACATGAAGAATTTCAATAAGATTATAGAAGGCCCAAAACATTATCACAATTGAGGGTTGAGGAATTCAAACAATACCCTTAAATGGATATCAGGATATGTTAAATATTGATCCTCTTGGAGGAGACGGGTTTTCCATTATTTAGCATTGTATTTTTCCCATAGTTGAGAATAACACCTAGGAGTGGTATTTTGAGAACATAATGGAGGATGAGAGATCATATAGTATCTATATAGGCTACAATGTCAAATACAACTCCATAGAGAGTGCCTCTTTCTGTGTACTTTCATTTGAAGAAAAGATAACAGAGTGGACTTGCCTTGTAGCTGGGTTTTCTCTAGTATTAGGTTTCCCAGGTCATATCTTGTGTTTATTTGTCGATGGTGTCTGATTATTTATTTATGTTCTCTATTTTTCACATTTCAACTATTTCATACTTTTAAGTAGATAACCAATAATTAAATAATATGAGATCTAAAGGAAATTAACCTTCACATTAAATACTTTAGTGTTTTTATTAGATATGTTGTGATGAACTATCTAGTGAAATATCCACAACAATTTACAAATCAGTTCTAGACATATTGGTGATTTCCTGTGCCTATTATAGGGTGAGAGAAGATCTAGGAAGGTTATCTATCGCATAATATAGTAACTGAGAGGTGTTATATCATCGTTGGGAGCACCATGTATGAGTTTGACATAGGGGTGGGATGAAAAATGGACCTCCTTAGAAGGTTGTTGTATGTGAGTACCCAATAGAAAATTTCATATGCTAAAGCTTATTCCAATTAGGAAAACCACAAGGAAGTAGTGCCTCCCACTATCATAATGGTACATTTTTCTAGGTTGATTATGCATGTCAATCGACCATCCCCTCTCTCCCTTTTTGTCGTAAAAACTAAAAATTCCCTGACTGACAATGTTTTACAATATCGATTTCACATTCTTTCCTAAATATTCTCATTAATAAGTTAGATACACCTAATATCTATGTGTTATAGAATTCATTCTATGAAATAAATACCTCTTTAATACTCTCCCTCATTGGTTGAGAGAATTGGTTCATGGTAACATATTAGCTCCAACATACAATGATCCTTGTGCTAATGGCATTAGCCAGAAGGAAGTGATACCTCCGACTAACATAATGGTACATTGGCTGCAAGATGAGTATGCTTTCTCATGTATTGATCTTACTTTATGATGTACTTATGATTATTTTCCAATTATATTGATTGTAATTTTATTTTTGTATTGTCTTTGTAGTTGTGTTTTAATATTCCTATATTCATGCATTTTTTTTTTTTTCAATGGGAAAATCTCATAACTTTTATTGGAGGTGAAATCCAAAATTAATTTTCATAGGTTTCTAGGAACTATTAAAATGTAAAATCATTTGTAACATCCCCACTATAATCCCCAGTTTAATTTATGCTTATGTAGATATAATATGTGGTTACGTCCAAAGCGATTTATATGTGAAATGTATTTCTATGTTTTATTAATAAAAATGTGATGCTAGTTGCTACGTCCAACTAAGAGATTCTTGGTTACCTGTGCCAGAGAGACCTTGATAAACAAATGGGATGCATAAGGGATTGAGATAAGTGAAGGGGTACATTCCTTGGCTTAGGCAGGTCAAAAGGAAGAGAGATGGTGGAAAATCAGGATAGTTGTAGGAATATATCAGTGGGTTGTGAATTTTATGAGTTGTGAGTCGACTACAAGAGACCACCCTCTTTTGTGGATTAATATCCTCAAATCAAGGGTGAATGGCTATTTAGATTTGGAACAGTCAATCTATGGTTGGGTGGAGCGTCCATCCCAAGTATTTGGTTGCACATATGTTATAAAATATAAGTGTTTATCTTGTTTCTATGTTATTTTTATGTGTATAATTGTTGTGCATGAACTCTGTGTATGAGATTGATTATATGATGTCATGTTGAGTTATTAAATTGTGTTTTATGTCTATTTATCCTACTATAGATGCATGCAATTAAATAATAATAGACAATAGTTATTTTTTACTATAACTTGTAGTTGAAAGCTACAAGAAATCAGTTAGTTGTAAAAGAATTAAATTAGTTAACAAAAAGTTCATTTTTGTGAGTTTTATGAACCGTAGTGTCCCTCGGTTGGGATGGGGGAAGTTACAACATTGAATAGTCCATAATAAAAATATACCAAAAATAAACTACTATTACTACCCTAAAATGTTTAGAACAATTAGGAATCCAACCTTTTACATGTCAAAAGGAGAGGGGTCTTGCCTCATACATAACATAGTATAAATCCTAGAAACAAATAAAAGAAAGTATGGATTTAGAACCAAAAACTCCTAGTCAACAATACCTTCCACTAAAATTGACAATGAACCAGAATATATTTGAAAGGAATAAGGAGAAATAAGTAAAAGGGGGAGGATCCTCCTCCTCCCTTTGTTCTTCCTTCTATTGTTTTCCTTTCCGACCCAAGACAACTTGCTTAGATACATCGTATGCAATTGAATTGAATTTTATTTTAACATGAGAAATTAGATCTAATCAAAGTGAGGAAAAAATGTAAGAACTTCTCTAGTAGAGTCCTTAAAGTATCATTTTTTAGTGTCAAAACTCCTCTTACCCACTTACTAACAAGTTTGGAATCATCTCAGTTGTTGGTTCCTCTACCTAGACCTATTTTATAAGTGTACTATCATCTATCAGTGACATATAACACAACCCCTACTCCACAAGGAATATGGTTTTCTTGGCTTGCACCATCAAAGAAACCCTAGTGCTTGGTTTTGTCTATCACATGGAGTTCTAGCTTGATTTCCACCTTTGGTTTTGGGTTGATTTTTAAAGCTTCGTATACACTTGATTTTGTATTAAAATTCTAAAGGTGAAAATGGATTTTCCTAGAATAACATAATATTTATGGTAGGGCTAGGATTCCAAAGAAATTATGTAGGGGGAGGCTTTGTGATAAGTAATACTAACATCCTCTAACCACTTCTTTAGGCTGTTAAGCCCTAATATTGGCTCATTACCCCTTAATTGGGGCATATTAGATTAGTAATGTTATTTTATTTATGTCGGCTTTATTCCATTAGTTGTAATTATATCTCCTAGTCTCCT
>JZKD02S2174534.1:349793-365395 GCA_000966675.3 Picea glauca
GACATATTCTTTGGACTATGTGGTTGGCATAGTCCTCACTTAGCGTGGTCATCCAATGTCCTACTACAATGAGACACTCTCAGACATTGTAACCTCCTAAACCTCCTTAGGATGGTGGGATGCACAAAATTTCTCTTCCTTCCTTATAATTTACCTCCCAAACCATAACCCCATTCTTGATTCTAATCTCATGAGATAATTATACTCTTCGAGAGCTTTCAAATGACTACAACCATGCTCAAATCTGAGCTTTGGTTAGAAATTTATGACCTTCTAAATATTCTAGGGCATTTTTCATAGGTGACATCATCCTAATCATGTGGCATCCATGTGGACCACTCTCCACATCCAATTGATATGGATTCTTCTATTAAACCCTTGGGCTCATATAGGCTTTCAAAGCCTGCAAGACTATCAAGATTTCCTTATCGTCCTTTTTCCATTGGGTGGGATATCTTTCTGAGCTCATGATTTCCTCTTGTAGTCCACATTCCACAACATGGTGGTTAGGATCAACCCATTGGGGTGGCCACTTTTCCTACACCCAATTATTTCCATGGTGCACAACACACAATACTAACAGACATTCACCATCGTGCGACATCGTTAGGATGACAACTTAGTATAAAAATGAAATCTTCATGTGGTCCACATCCTACAACATTATCAGACTCATGTTGTCAACCTCTCTCTCTCAAAAAAAATCTTTCCAATGGATATTTCCTGCAAATTATCTCCCTGTAAGAAGTCTCTCTAATTCCATGACCCGCAACGCTATGGTCAAGATTTTCCATGTATGATGACAACGTTACCTGCACACAAATATTTTTGTATCCCATATCCCACGAAAAATTTCCTTCTCGATAGATCAGGCGGTCCAGATTGATCATGATCAACATTTAGGGATCCTCCTCAGACTGTAACATGCTCTCCTAATAACCTCTCCTACTCATGCCCACTCTACCACGGGAAGACACCTTTCCTCTTCCACATGTCACTTTCCAATGATAGTCTTTGATATGTCTACCCTTGTTGACATGTATCCAATGATGGGTCTCCATTTCTCCCTTAGATAACATGGCACTTATGTCATGACTATTGACGTGAAATTCCTTTCCACTCTTAACTCTTACTAGACAACTTGGTCGTTCAATGGATCAGACAATGGACACACATGATAATCAAAGGCCCATATCAAAGAGGATTCTTAAACTACATGACCTTTAACCAACCTTTGGGCCTGACATATCTAATTGTCTAGATCTATTCACTCAAAATACAAAGGCTCTCATCCGTTTCAAAATCATGCTCATGGAATTCAAGTAAAATATACCTTGGGTTTCAACAGGATTCACCAACCAGTATGCTTCGAATTATGCACTAAAGAATATCCATCAAAGATATTAAAGGATAATCCATTCTCATATATTCAATATTGAATTCCTAGAGATTGTTTAGGGAAAACCTCCATTGACAGGAGAATTATTAGAAAATACAAAGAATTTCCAAGTGAGTAAACTCTTCACTTAATCTGGCCTTTCTTTAATCTTTTGAAACCAAAAACCTAGGTCCCCTTCATATGCAATCAAAAGAAGATAACCCATTATGAGATTTCCCTAAATTATAGGAATTACACAATCATGCATTCTATACAAAGTTTTAGAAAATGGGTTCTCATCCATAGGAATATTAAATTCATGAAATTATGACCAAAGAATCGATTACTAATCTTTCAAGGAGTAATATACAAAAAATCCTTCTACTCACTTCTATATTCATGAAAACAACAATCAATGAGGAAATATCAATGCATGCAAAGGACTCAAGTCATACATTCATTCCTCTTATCTTAAACTCTACTCACAATTCATACATATCTATGATTACACAAGCATATAAATCTTGTAAATGGCACAAGAATCAAACCCATTAAACATGCATACACACTTATATGGTAAAACAAAATTGGCTGGGATAATCGACTGAGGGTGAGTTCTTTTCTACCCAACCATAGGCTGTGATGCACTTAGACTTTCTATAGCATGACATCCCCATTCCAAGCCATGATATCCCTAAGGGAAAAAGTTTCTATTATAAAGTTATGGGTTAGATGTGAAGGTCACTCTCCTTCACTAATAGACTACAAGATAAATCCCTCTATCCAGTGAGTACAGGTCCACTGTGAAGTGCTCAGATGCCTTCCCAGATGGCTATAATTGCACAATGGAGTCCCTTCACTACCTATGTAGTCCCTCAACACCCTCCCTCTCCATGCCAAATTCCTATCCCAACAAGTGTCAAATTCATGGCCCTCTATGATCAAGTCGGGTTTGGGTATCTCTCTGCTCAAATTTAACAACAAAATTTTCTCTCCATCTCTCTTTTGTACTCTCTCCTTGTGCACAACTCATGAACTTTATTGTCTCAAAAGTTCCTTGATTTTATCCCCCTGATTTCCTTCTCTTTCTTCCATCGAAAGTATATGAGGATTACCCCCAAAAATGAGGTGGTACCTTACTGTACTTTAGGTTGACATTCTTCAACTGATATACCCTTTTCCCCATACCTCCATGAAGGTAGATATTAACTACTCAACCACCAGGCCTCTCCTTATTAATTGACTTTGGGATAAGGAAAATGGGAGGTAATATACTTCAAATAAATTTAGGCACTAAGGCTCTTTAGGTGAAGGTTAACTATTTGGGTAAGGAAGGTCATCCCCAATATCCTCAACAGTTCCCGCTCATGGTATCATGGTTCGTACTAGTGATACACCTCAGTCAATTGTTTGGCCTTTCTTTATTAAATAAAAACATATTTACATTGCATGTAAAATTTCAAATATCCTTACCGTGACTCACGACAATATTAAGTCATATTCATAATTATAAACTAGGGGAAAACATAGTGTGACATTTCCCTCCCACTTAAAAGAAACATTGTCCTTGGTCTTTTACCAACCTCAAAATAGTTTTATACAAATAAAAAAATGGGTATGCCTATCTCATGGAATCATCTAGTTCCCATGTGTCCTGATCTTCTCCAAAGTGCTTCCATTGCACCTTGACCTGTGCGATGGATCAATTTTGGAGTATTGTATCCTTTCTGTCAATTATGCATTGAGGTGAAGGATGGAACTATCCTTCTATTTCCACCTTCTAGCTCCACTACTAATGCTAGGTGGTCCTCTTGTCGATTCTCTATAGTTGCATTAATCCAAGGTACACTTTTGGATACATCATCAATAATAGTATACTCATATACATTGTAGATTCTCTTGTTGTCATACTTCCTATGAGGGTAGTCTCTCAACATGTGTGCTTCTCCAAAACCCCACCACTTTAGTGGCCCTTTCTTCTTCTATTCTACATTTTCCTTTGTGGGTTCTGCTAGTTTATTCCCAATTTGAGATATGGAATTTTTCTAGTGCACACTTATATTGGAGTGACTGGACTGAGCACTCTTCTCATACTCTTGGCCTTCCTTTTCCTATCCTTATAAGGCTCATGCTTATGATTTGATTGGTCATAGACTTACTTATCCTTTTGAATGGTGTCATCAAGGGTCTTAGGTTCACCAAACTCAATTTGGTCCTAAAAGGATTGTGGAAATCCATTGAGAAAGTGTTGTATCCTTACTTTCACATCCTTGATGTAAGAGACATACCTTAGATCTTATAAAAACCTTTTCACATAAGCATCCATGGTGAGTTGTCAACTTATGTTCATTGAATTCCTTGACCTTGCCATTGTAGTATTTTTATGACATGTATGCCTTCCTAAAATATTTCTCAAACTGCTTCTAGGTCAACTTACTCTCATTGATCCTTTTTACATTCTTGAGGTCTTCCCACCAAACGGAATCCCCTCAATTTAGATTATATATGGCCACCCTCACTTTCATGTTCCCTAAGAAGTTGTGTACTTGGAAATACTTTTTCAATATTAGAATCCATGCCTATACTTCTTCACCCTTCTTGATCTCTCCATCAAATGTNAGGCTCATGCTTATGATTTGATTGGTCATAGACTTACTTATCCTTTTGAATGGTGTCATCAAGGGTCTTAGGTTCACCAAACTCAATTTGGTCCTAAAAGGATTGTGGAAATCCACTGAGAAAGTGTTGTATCCTTACTTTCACATCCTTGATGTAAGAGACATACCTTAGATCTTCTAAAAACCTTTTCACATAAGCATCCATGGTGAGTTGTCCTAACTTATGTTCATTGAATTCCTTGACCTTGCCATTGTAGTATTTTTGTGACATGTATGCCTTCCTAAAATATTTCTCAAACTGCTGAACTAGGTCAACTTACTCTCGTTGATCCTTTTTACATTCTTGAGGTCTTCCCACCAAATGGAATCCCCTCCATTTAGATTAAATATGGCCACCCTCACTTTCATGTTCCCTAAGAAGTTGTGTACTTGGAAATACTTTTTCAATATTAGAATCCATGCCTATACTTCTTCACCCTTCTTGATCTCTCCATCAAATGTTCATGGTTTTTCCTTTTTTAATTCCTCAGTTAGAGAATTTCTATAATGTTTCTTCCTCTTCTTCTTATGAGTATTTGAACTAGTCCCACTATTGGATAGTTCTTCAGCAAAGTAAGGGTCTTCTTAATAGAGGACTCTGTGGAAGAATATACCCTATATGTGTCTCTCTTGGCACTCCTGTTCCTCTTCTTGGAAGATTTTTTCCTTGCATTATCGCGAGTTGGCACATGATTTCAAATCGCTCATGGGATTTACAACTTCTTGGATAGTATTCCTGCATTGTTGGATGTTGGACCTTGTTGCAAGTGATTTTGTATTTCAGAAAAACTTTTCAACAACATTGCATTTAATTCTATCTACTTTTCTTGGGATCTAATGAGTTTCTCATTATCTTCTCTATATATTTTGAGTTCATCCTTTAGGATCCTCACTTTTTCCACCAAATATAGAGGTGTTTCTCTAGCCCTTCTATCATCAAATTCCTTGTCTTTGATATGCAAGGTCTCTTCCATGATGGGATGTACCAATCTACTATTTGTTTCTTCTCTTATTTGTATATTTTAAGTGATGAAATAACATGTCATTGTTAGCTAATCATAAACTTAAAATGATTGCAATTATCTTGGCATTATTAAGGATTTCATTATCCTTTAACAATCCCAAAACCATGATTGTTTTCTTGTTTCCATTCACACACGGAATTTGATGTCAATATATCTCAACATAATCAAATTTTGGTAGAAATCATTTAAACTTCAAGGTAGGGAAAAAGACATAACATTTTTTCTATAAATGAAATTATAGTAATGTAAGATAAATGTAGTCTGTAGTCTTTCTCTTAACAATATGTGCAGTTAGTGTATGATTTTCGAGCGCATCAAAGTTCATCGGGCTCATCTTGACCTTTACAAATAAATCTCCATGGTTGATCTCTAGCCCATTAAAACCTAGTATTTGAACTCTACTCTGATACCACTCTATAGCACACCCAACCCCATAAACTTCCTTAAGTTGGTGGGGTGTACAAAATTTCTCATCCTTCCTTATAATTTCCCTTTCAAACCATAACCCCATTCTTGATTCTAATATAATGAGATACATTTTCTCCTTGAAAGATTCCCAATGACTGTAACTGCATTCAAATATGAGCTATGTTTAGAAATTTATGGCCTTATAAATATTATATGGAACTTTCCATAAGTGACGTCATCCTAACCATTTGGCATCCACATGGACCAATGTCCACATCTACTTGATGTGGATTCCACTATTAAAACCTTGGGCTCATACCTTTGGGCTTTCAAAGAATGAAATACTATTGGGATCTCCTTATCAACCTTTTTCCATAAGGATAACTTTCCAAGCTCACGGTTTCCTCCCGCATTTCGTAGTCTATAGCATTGTGGTCGAGCTCTTCCCATCATGGTGGCCACTTTTCCTACACCCAATTCTTTCCACAATTCGCAGCCCAAAAGACTGGTGGACATTCATCATCGGGTAGAACTGTTAGGATGACAACTTAGCATGTACATGAAAGCTTCCCGCAGTCCGCAATCCGCAACATTGTCAAAATTATACTGTCAACCTTTCTCTCTCTCTCAAAACCTTTATGATGGATATTTCCTATGAGTCGTATCCACAAGTCCATGCCTTTAAACTCTGTGTTCGGTATTTTCCATGTAGGATGACAACATTTCCTACATGAAAATATTTCTGTTGGCTGCAACCCTCTACAATGTGCCCGCCTGATAGATTGGACGGTTTGGAATGACCATGATAAATGGTTTGTGATCCTCCTTGTACTATAATATGCTCACCTAATAACCTCTCCTGCACATCTTGACTCTACCACAGAAGGACACCTTTTCTCTTCCATGTGTCACTTTCCAACGATAGTCTCTGATACGTCTTCCCTTGATAGTATGTATCCAATTATGGGTTTCCATATGTTCCTTAATTGATGTGGCACTTCACCAGTGTTGACGTGACATTCATTTCCACTCTTATTACTAGACAACCTGCTTTTCCGATGGATCGAACAATGGAAACACATATCGATCAAAGGCCCAGATCAAAACATGTTCTTAAACTACATTACCTTTAGCTCTCCATTGGGTCTGATAGATCTGATGGTCCAAATTTATTTACCTGCAATCCAACGACTCTCATTCCTTTCAGGCTCACACCCACAAAATTCAAATAAAAGAGACTTCAGGTTTCAACGAGGTTCACTAACTTGCATGCTTGGAATTATGCACCAAGGAATATCCATCAAAGATATGAAAGGATAATATGTTCTCAAATATTCAATATTGAATTCCTAGAGATTGTTCAGGGTCAACCTCTGTGTGAAGCTTATCCATTTCCATAACGTAAAAAATGAGAGAATTCTTAGAAAATACACTGAATTTTCAAATGAGTAATTTCTTCACTTAATCTAGACTTTCTCAAAGCGTTTGAAACCAAAATCCCAAGTCCCATGCATATGCAATCTAAAGAAGATAACCCATTATGAAAATTCCCAAAATTATAGGAATTACACAATCATGCATTCTATGCAAATTTCTAGAAAATGGGTTCTTAGCCATAAGAATATACTACATATTAAATTCATGAAATTATGACTAGAGAGTTGATTATTGATATTTCAAGGAGTAATATACACACACTCTTTCTACTCATTTCTATCTTCATAAAAGCAATAACCAATGAGGAAATATAAATGCATGAAAAGGATTCAAGTCATACATTCATTACTCTTCTCTTAAACTCTACTCACAGTTCATACAGATCTATGAATACACAAGCATATAAATCTTGTAAATGGAACAAGTATCAAACCCATTAAACAAACATACCACTTATCTATTCAAAATTTGTTGGCTAGGAAAACTCATTGAGGGTGAGTGCTTCTCCACCCAACCATAGCCTCTACTCCACTTAGAATTTCTACAATAGACCACCCTCATGCCAAACCATGATACCACTAGGGAAACACTTGGGTTTCTCTCAAAAATTTATGGGTTAGATGTGAAGGCCACTCTCCTTCACTTATAGACTACAACAAAAATCCCTCTACCCACTAAGTCTAGGGCCACCATGAATCACTTAGATTCCTTCCTATCTTGTTATAATTGCACAAGGGACTCTCTTTATTTCCTCTACAGTTCCTTATCATCCTACCTCTCCATGCATAATCCATATCCCAACAAGCATCAAATTATTGAACCTCTATGCTCAAGTCGGATTCGGGGTTCTCTCTGCTCGAATTGAACAACAAAATTTACTCTTGAACTCTCTCTCTCTATCTACTCTTCTTGTGCACAACTTATGCACTTTCTTCTCTTGAAATTTCCCTAATTTTCTCCCCCTGATTTCCTTCTCTTTCTTCCATTAAAAGAATCCAAGGATTACCCTAAAAAATGAGTTGATACCTTACTATACTTTGGGCCAAAAATCTTCAGTTGATCCAACCTTTTCTCGGTACCTTCATGAATGTGGGTATTAACTACTCAACCACCAGGCCTCTCCTCATTATTTGACATTGGGATAAGAAAAAAGGGAGGTAATATAATTCAAATAAATTTAGGCACTAAGGCTCTTTTAGGTGAAGGTTAACTATTTAGGTAAGCAAGGTAATCCCCATTCCAGTCACTAGTTCTCACTTGTGGTATCATTGTCCGTATTGATGCTCCACACCTCAGTCAGGTGCTTGTCCTTTATTTATTAAATAAAACATATTTACATTGAATGCAAAGTTTCAAGTATCCTTTCCATGACTCACAACAATACTAAGTAATAGTCATAATAAGAAGCTGGGGGAAAACATGGTTTTACATTTTCCTACTTCCAATAGGCCATGGGAGTCCATCTCCATGGATTACATGTTCGGTATACCTTCTCCTAAACATGGTAATGACTGTGTATTTATGGTTGTTGATCATTTTTCTAATATGGCCATATTGCTATCCTACAAGAAAAGTATCATCACCAACAACACTACTAAGATGTTCTTCTAACATGTGTGGGTTCATTTCAGGCTACCATAGACTATTATTTTAGATCGCAATAATGTGTACTTGAGTACATTCTAATCCATCCTATGGTCACTAATGGAAACCAAAATTACAAATTCAACTACCTTCCACCCTCAAACTGATGGAAAACGCAGAGGTGGTCAACATAATGATTATGCATCTTCTAAGAATGTACAACTCCAAACATCCATGCACATGGGATGAAATCATTCCTTATGTTCAACATAGATACAACAAATACCTCCACATCTCTATTGGCCACAACCATATTCATGTGTACTTTCGGTTCTATCTATTAGCCCCCATTGATGTAGCTCTACCCATTCCATCTTCCCTGTCAAAGTCTTCCCATGCTTAGAATGAGGCATCCAAAGAAACCAAATTTTTTGAATGGATCTATAAATTCTAGCAATAGCTTTATGATATATTGGAGAAGGTCAATTCCAATTACAAGTAGTGACATGAACAATATCAGGTTCCACACGGGTTTCAAGTTAGTGACAATGTTTGGTTGCATTTGTAGAAATAATGCCTCACATTCCCCCATAAAAAACTCAGACCACTCCAATATGGACCTTACACCATCACAAAGGCTATGGGTGACAATGCTTTCGAATTGAGTATTCCTCCTTTCCTTTTCTTGCACCCAATATTTAATGTGGAGGTGTTTTGACCATATTTCCCACCTTTGTTGGACACCTCAAAGGTGGTTGAGGAATTGGCCTCTACAGAACTCAATCCTGACTAAATTGCACAATCCCCAATGGATCAGATCATGGAGACTAGGATGAAGGGAATCTGACAATATAACATACAAATCTATCAGGTTGTCAATGTAGGACAACTACTTCAGCAAGGCAAGTGACCCACCAAGGTTTAGATTCAACAAACGTTTATCCATCTCCTCAGGGAACTTGAAGTAGTGGGCACCATTTCTTCTGAAGGTGGGAGGACTAATACAAGTGGATATTGATGACCACCCATCTCTTCCACTGACACATCATGGTTCTCCATCTTGGCCATTTTTGTTATGATTTTCAGGTCTTAAACTTTCGAGACCATTTTGACGCCTTAAATGATGTTTTTTTACCATTTGGTGGTCCGTCTTATCCACTGCCTTCCTTGACCTGCAAACAATGTTATCTTTCATCTAGATATTTCCAATGAGCTACTGTGTGCCCCAAAGAAATATTGTATGCAAAATTTGTACCCCCGGGAAGTTGGCATATCAACGAACCACCTTGGGACCCATAAAACCTTTTGGCGCTTTACCTCCAAGGGTTATGGTTTTGTACCATTAGGGTTATTTATTTATGTTAAAAGGTCATTCTTTCAACCTCTTGTGATAGAATTTTGCAAATGAGAATAGCCAACATCTCTCCCTCTTCAAAGATAAGCTACCACCATTCTAACTAGTCTGTGTTCTACACAATTCTACTATTTTATTCATTAACAGAAGTTGGGTTTCATTGTATGACTGTGATATCTTCTATATTTATATGTGTGTTTCATTTCATTTCCTATACGATCTGAATCAATATTCCTTAGGCATCTCCCATATTGTGTTCCAAATATTTCTTCCCTTAGCATAGTTCTAGATTTTATTTTGTATTCTTATCACCCTATGACAACTAGACAACCCTACTTTTCACCCTCCACTTGGTTTCTTACCTCTCCAATAGTTTCCTCTTTTTTTCCTTAAGGTATTTTAGTTCCCCCCAACTTCACTGAAAACACCATTTGAAGACTTGCCAAATAACTCTACAATATTCTTCTCCACTTCTATAATATCTTTTTTATAGGTTTTATACTTTACTTTGGCCCACTCTATTGTGTCTTTTTAAATCCTTTTAATAATTTATAAGAATTGAGATATGAAAGTCCTCTTATCTTGGGGTCATACTTCATCCATTCATTCTTAACAATATTCAATAATTCCTCATCCTGCAACTCGTGTGACTTGAAATTGAGGAGGGGAGTTGGAGGAATTTTTTTTATCTTTTTACAATTGAAGGAAAATAGGAACATGGTTTTAGGTAACCCTAGTTCCAATCCTATTACTTAGCTTAACAATTCTCTCCATCACTAAATCAAATACTAAAAATATGTCGATCCTTTGAGACCCATCCCTCCCAAATATAAAATTGCTCCATGTTGGGATTAACTCTATGGGTTCAAGAGTAATTAATCTTGAAATTTCCAATTTATTTTAATAATAAATCAACTAAGATATCCATCTTATTGGAGTCCTCGCATAACTTTCACAACTTTAAATAAAAATACATATCACCTATGGTAGATTCCTCCTATCAATCTCAATGTTTTTCCATAATGATTTCTACCATTCATTGTTGTACCTCCCAAGAAAACATTTCCTAATCTTATGATTCAAGGACTATCAAAAAAGAGAAGAAATGTTATAACCTCTACTCTATAAAACCTTTGGAAGGGGAACGTGAAGCAGATAGTATAAAATGTGAATTAGGATTGGATATAGGACTTACCACAAGCCATCCTCATGTATATAGGAAATCCCTACTCTATATTTGTGAGAATAAATTAGGTAGAGAGATCCAAAAGGGGAAGCATAAGACCATTTATGGGGCTCTTATATTATGATTAGGCACCTCAACTAATCAAAGATGGTGTACCTTTATTTTAATGCAAGGGATTCTTGTTCTCCCCATAAAAATATACATTCAGATATTAGTTAGGATCCAAAACCTAGCATTTTAATGTCACAAGAGACTATGATGAAAGGGGATAAATCTATTTCTTTGTTGTCTTCATTTCAAGGTTGATCCTTTGCTACTTTAAGTATTGTAGGAAAATCTAGAGTGGGAGTATCTACACAGAACCATTCTTTCACTCAACTATCTTTAAAAGTTTTAGCATATGGAGTCATAACAGAGTTGAATTCTTTATAATTATGGGAGACCTTCATCCTATTTAATATGTATGGCCCTTATTTTCAAAGGAATCCTTTTTGGGAGAACCATATACCATGAATACTCTTACAAAATATTTTTTTATCTAGGTAATAGGAGGGGGAACTATATCAGTCTCATTATAGCTTTGGGTTCCCTTCATTACCATAGAAATAGGGCGCTCCTCAACATCATACAAATGTTTTGCACAAGTTTGAGATAAAATATTATCTATAATATCTTCTTCCAAACCTTGCACACATTGTTTACAATAGAGATATGGTTTATAAAAAGACTCCACTTAAGGTTCATTTCCATGATCTACTCATTTTGCTCATATGAACCCTCAACATTGGTTTGTGATTTTATTGCAATATGAACATATTCATGGTAGAAAATCATCTAGGTTGACTTCTGCACACTTTCCTCTAAATATTGTTGAACTCATATGTTGCTAAATTTTAAAAATCTTTATATTTTTCTCTCTAGATGAAGCCCTTTGAACCAAATTCATTCAAAATCCTATAAGCATTAAAAAGAGAACATCTAAAAAAAACATAATATTACAAGTCCAATGATTGTTTATAAATCAATTTTCCCTTTTTTATTTTTCTATTGTTCAAGACTCCTTGCTCCAAATTCATAAAAAATCATATTCTTACCATTTCTTTAAAAACACTAGTTAAACAACATTTATTGATGGACTAGAATTACCCTATAACATCACTTACTTCCATGAGTCTATTGTGAGTTCCACAATTATAATGGAAACATTGACAACATTAAGCATAGAGGTTGTATATTTTTGTTTTTTGCTTTGGGTTGGACAAAGATAACCATTGCTTCAATGTTAATAAATAATTAACATAATTACTAATTTATGAGAATCATGATGTTAAACTGAGAAATATGACCCAAAAAATCCCTATTGTTTTGTCAAAAATACCAAAATCAACCCCTGAATAAAAAATGATGCTACTGATGACACATTTTTCTAAGGGTGGTTAAACTTTCAACTTGTTTGAAATTGTGTCCTTGACAACCAATACCATTATAGAAAGTTGATTGTTGAATCAAAACGTGCTTCTTCTAGTAACACCCTTTTTATTTTTGGAGTTAAAATTACGACTTAATTGCAACCAAGGCCTTGATAATTGGTACCATCGCAAATAAAAAATTCAAACTGGTTCGTAAACTGAAAAGTTGTATTTAATTAATTAATTGTTATTTTTTATTCACATTAAGAAAATAATTTGAAAAATAAACTCCATAAACAAGTTTTTTTTAAAGGAAAAAAAACATATTTTTCTATTTTTTCTAAAGGTAAAAAATACCTTATAAAAAAATTACATAATAGAATTTAAAAGAAAAACATTTAAGAAAAAAATTAGATAAGATAAAATAATATATATAAAATTTAAAAAAAAATTAAAAATAAACAAATTTAAAAAAAAAAATAAGGGGGGAAGGTGATTTCTAATAGTATCTACAAGCTCATATGTTGTTGGTAATAAGATTTCCAAGTATATAGTGAATGCATGTGAGTGTGTGCATGTGAAGGGGATGTGAAAAATGGAGGAGGGGAAAAGGAAGGCACTGGGCTATGAAGAAGAGTTTCTTCTCAAAGAATGAAGTTTCCCTTCTAATCAAGGATAGGATGATAAATCGATCTAAGAGATATCAATCATTATATGAGAAGAGTATTGATTTTTTTATTTCAAGGTGGTTGAAGTCCACAATAGTGGTGGGATTTGGTCCTTTTTAGAGGAAATAGGAGATGCATTTAGGTTAGTAGTAGTGACAAAAAGGTTACTGTGAATATGGATTTGATTCTAGATGGGGTAGTTGAGTTGAGTTGAGGATTTAGGCTATCATAGTTACTTTAATGGTAAGAATTCATCTCTTCTCCTAAATAATACATTTGGAGTCAAATTTCGACATTAATATCCATGTTTGAAGAAAAAAAAAATAATGTTGATTTTCAAAGAGATTTCATGTTTTTTTTTTTTTTTTTTTCTATTTCCTCTAATAATAGAAAAATTTAGGGGATACATTTCATTCATGGGATAATTTTCCAAAATTAGATTCATCAATTTCCATTTTTTCTAATAAGAGTAATTCACCCAAATTATATAGGATACAATTATTTTAGTCTAAAAATCACCAAAAGTTTCTAGAAACTATATAAAATCATTAGAAATTAGAATATTTCTACAATATCATTAAACATTTTATAGTGGGAATTTTAAGAATTAGTAAGATTCAACAAGGTTTCTGAACTTTACCATAAGTAAGGATCCTTAAAAAATTTCTTGTCCTCAATCAACATCTACTAGGCAATGCAATATTTTGGATGTTTATTAATCAATTGTAATGGTGTCGATTAATCGACATTACTTCTAGCTATTCAAATTTTATAAGGTCATAATTGTTCATAGAAACATAACACTAACTAATCGATGCTTTTGGTATTTGTTCTTTACCCCGTGATAAATATCAGTGATTTTTTTTTTGTAAGTAAGAGTTTTTATATATAAAGAGCCTTCAAAAACAAAACCAGAGTTACAAATTGGTCCATATTGTCGTACTATAATAACTGAACTACCCCAAGGGGAAACCAGTTCAGCTAGCTAGTATTGTGGTCTAAATGCCTACCAGTCTAGTAAAAATTGTACACAGAGCTGAGAGAAGTAAACTAAAAACATGAGTAGAATCCCAATAATGGTCATACATTTGGCTTATAACCTAGCCAGGTGGCATGGGTTGCCTCGTCCCAGGGCTCCTCTTTGACAGGTGTTCCTCTCCATTCCATTTGCATGTCGGCATCTGAATTACCTGCATCCAATCTGGTGTCCGAAAATGTGTCTCCCCATGGACTGGGCGCATGTAAGCCCACTGCTGCTGCAACCTCCCTGTCCACATGCATGGCTTGCCCAAAGCCGCCACCTTTTGTTGGAAGCGCCTGTTCTCTCCTACCGAAAGTCTGTACATGAGCGTGCTCTGCTGTTCCCACTGTATTTGGTGTGGAGTGGGAGGTCCCATGGAAGGTGGAGAGGATTTGGAGGAGTGCAAAGGTCTTCCCGTCCAGTAGCTACAGTCGGAATTGTAGGTCCTCCAAGCCTTGTTGGAGCTTGAAGACCAGCCCATAGAGAATGGCTAGGTTGTCCTGCAGCTGCGAGTCTGGGATGGAGTCGGAGAAAGAGTGCGTCCTATGTTAGGTTTTCCGTAGAAAAGGTAACGCCTCCAAGGGTGGGCTAGTGGGGGAGGCTTCTGATGCAATTGCAGGTACGCTGGTTGGGGAATTTGAAGGTACTTTAGGAGGTGCCCAAGAAGTGGAGGCCCTGTCCAGGATGGTTCCTGGGAGTAAGCCCAGCGAGTTGTTCTTGAGAACCAAGCCTTCAAGCCAGGAGGCAGGCGGGGAAGAGGTGGCAAGTGGTTCAAGTTCAGGATGCGAGGAGTGTGAGGAGTGTGAGAAAAGTGATGAGTGCGAGGGGAACGAGCCAGGGGGAGTTGCAGGCGCACGAGGCCGAAGTGGATGCCAGGGAAAGCCTCTCTTTGGCTTGCCTCTTTGCCTCGACATTCTGACGGCTCAGGGGAGAAGTTTGGGCTAAGGGGAAAGCCCTAGGTGGATGGAGAGGGGCTAGAGAGGAACCAGTTGCAGGAGAGTGCCAAGGAGGAGGGAAACTAGAATGAGCCATTTTTGTGTGGCTGGAGGAGATGAAGGCCGAGCCTCATGCGAAGAGTAATGGTGCTTGCAATGAGAGCAGCCATAGAGGGGACAACAAGAGGAGGCAGATGCACCAGGTTTAATGGTGCCTTGGACGTCATAGGGGAATTTAAATGCATGGGAGTGGCGGTTGTGCTTGACACAGATCCATCACATGGCCTTCGCCATGCTGGCCTGTGCGTGCCTCCTCAACATGCCATGTATCTCGCACCATCACCCCATCCAAGGGATAAATATCGATGATTATTGCACACTTTTGACATTATAATACATATTTTTTTTGTGTTTTAAAAAACAACTATGAGAGACCAACAATATTTGTTTTCTAAAGATATAGGATTAAGTAACATATTAAGAGTGGTAAATATTTCTACTTTTATTTAGATTATTCAACTCACGATTCTCCCCAAAATA
>JZKD02S2174534.1:396457-409522 GCA_000966675.3 Picea glauca
GAGATAATAAAACTTTACATTAAATCATCACCATCAACCAATCATCACATAGAACCTGATAATGCTTCCCGAGACTTCTTCAATTTCTGCAATTCTTCAATTATTGGAGTACTCTAATCCTGTAGATAATATTACTCAATGTATTCTCTGAAACGCCTCCAATTTTGACTCCTTGAATCCTCCCCAAAAAGAGGTTATAGAAAGAATGGTAGATTTTATTCAATTCTGATCTGTTTAGAAGACCCAACTTGTACAGCATGCCCCGCGCTCAATATTTAACATCTGATTCTGAAACTCGCACACAAGAAAATACAGTCCGTACTATTTCCAATGGAGGTGGTCCCACTGCATTTGGATTCTGTATGAAAACGTTATGACTGTTTTACCCAGAACACCTTTTTATTGACTAGTTTCAAGACTGGTCACAAACCCTATATTCCACAGAGTGTATCTCCATAATTATAGCGAATAAAGAGATAAATTTTTTACCAGAGGTACCTTGATATGTATTCTCAATACCATAGTTATTTCACCATCTGAATCGTTCTAGAAAAAACGTTATAGCAAAAATGGTAAGATGACCTGAAAATAACATACCTTAGAACACATCACCAAAAGACTTCATCCTCCCTTGAAATCCGGCCTTATTTTACTTATTCTTCCCTATGAAATTCGACTTGTATCAAATGAATGTATAATGGTATTTATTTATACCATTTATGTCACTTCCTTTCAACATTAGGGCCTACCTGACACTTTCTTATTTTGTAATTATTTTCAGGGCCTACATGTACTTCCTTTTTCAATTCACTTTGTCATCTTCAAAAAATCATTTCTTCTCAACCATGAGGATCCATGTGATGTGCCACATACCACTGGAAACAACATGATGTATACTATCCATTCATGGGTGTTGTATATGCATGTGCATTTTCCTTCATGTCCAAATACATTTATCAATCTTGCGGTCCAAAACTCATGACTAGGGTTGACATCAATGACAACAATCAATCTTCCAACACTAATTACTCTTTTTGAATAGACTCTTCTACACTAAAAATTGTTATTATAAAAAAGTTATGATCTCCAATGATAAGAATTCTATTGGCTTTAAAAGTTTATGGATGCAAATCTTCCTATTGTTATTTTTGTCATTATTTCGTAAGTTGATTGCTATCAAATTTTAAAATATTACTTCATTAATTGTGGTTTTACTCAACATTGGGGGAATAATTTTATAAATATTTTCAAAATCAATGATAAAAGTATGTAAACTAACAAACATTACTTTAGTTAAAAACCAAATTATCACAAAATCATGTTATAAATTTAACTTTTTAATTATAAACCAATTTTTTGTTAATCTTACTTTTAAATCTACAAAATAAATGAACATAAACTCAGTGTTTGAATCATCATGTTGACATATCCTCAAAAATGTTGTACTATTAAACATGCATATCAACCACATCATTACATCTAATTATATCAACATAAAAAGTAGAATTTCATATCCCATTAAAAGTTCAACTGGACATTTAACATTTTTCAGGATTTCACAATTGGAAATACTTAAAGAAGATGAAACATTTTTAAATATATGCAACGAAATATAAATATTTTCAAATAACAAACGTTCCATGCAATCGCAAGTAATTTTAAAGGAAAAAACATTACGCATCAAAATGACTGTTAACCAGCTAAAATTGTTCAAAGATTTGTTATAATTAACTTAACATTTCCTCTGTTAGAAGATGAATAAAAAACAATATAATTAGCGAAATAAAGAATATAACAAAAAGATACAACAAGAGTATTAAAGATGAAATAAAACATCTACATATCACTCTCTATTGTCATCAACCTCATTATCTTCCTCGCTTGGCATGATGACACTGTTTTTCTAAAAAATATGTTTTGATCCAGGGTCGTGTTTTAATACAAACCACCAATCCCTATCCAACACATCTGGGTTAAAAAACACTTGGTTGTAGTTTTTTGGGAAAACATAAGGCTCCTTAGCTTCATCCCACATATTTTTAGATTTGATACATATCATCCCACTATCACGATCTTCCTTTACATTATTTCAATCAAAGGTGTCCCACCACTTCCACCTAAAAATAATACATTGGAAAGAAAAGAAGTCCACTCAAATGATCTCTTGTATCTTTCCGACGTAACCTAACTTCCCCCATATTCTCTTTTGATCGCGGTGGCTAGGACGACTAGATTGGTCGAACTCGAATTCAACTCCACGGTCTTGTGTCATGTGTCCATCATCGACATCCTCTGTGCGAAAATGATGTCCATATGCCCACATAGATGGGAACAAATACACCTATAAAAAATGAACAAATCACATTGTCAATATGTGTCTAATAACTCAACCATTAAAATATAAAATAATATATATGTACTTACAATTCAAATTTCCACACAGAGTTAAAAATTATGTACACAAAAATATTATTACCGAGTTCATGCAACCAAACCCTATGTTTAGTGCATCCTCTTGTTCACGTGGGTAACGACCAGATGCACCATATTTTTCTCTGACTTGGTCAATAACCCAGCTGTTGGGGCATATCATTGACATAATTTCTTTTAAATGATCAAGATAAGGCATGCTTCTACCATTAAACCATATGGATTATTTCCTATCACTTTCCCATTTCCTCCTCTTCTGTTTGTACAATGTGACCCACGACTGTGTTCCCTCCGAATTGTAAAGAATGAATTTATTGATGGCATCAATTTCTAAATTTTTTGATGTATTCATGCAATCAAAACAACATATATTACATATGAGATCATGAAAATATACATTATGAAGTTCAATGTTAATAGCTACTGTGTAAAAATTTGAGAAATGATAAGTCACTTACTATTGATCAATCTCTTTTTTCCATTCGTTTGGAGAAACTACCCTTCTCTTTTGTCTTCATCCCTTTCATTGTCCCAAATCACTACACCTGGTTTGTTGTTGATTTGCTTGATGTACTCATTGGCATAATAGAAAGACTCATATGATATGTACCCCTCTTCCATAGACCCCTCAGGTTTTTCCCTTTGACGAACAAATCCTTTCAATTTCTTCATGTGCCTCTCTAAAAAAAAATCCAACAATAGGAGACCACCCCGACTAATTCAACCTCATCTACTAGGTGAATTAGAAGATGAACATGAAATTCCATGAAACTTGACGGTAATTCCTTCTCAAACATACAAACAATCTTAGCTATCTCTTGACGCCATCATGGAATGCTAGCCATATGAATGTCCTTTGATGTGATCCAACGTACAAATGCAAATAATTTAGATATGGCATACCTTAGTTCATGGGTTAAGTCATGTTTCACACATCCAAACACGAGTAGAGGATAATGAAACTACAAAGTAAACACATAAAAATTATTTATGGTTTATCCCATGGCTTAAAAATAAATATTACAAATAATAAAATCATATTTTTGACATACGTCGTACCTTTAGAAGGTTCAAATGGTCATGTGATTTCAACCCCGACAAATGGTCTTGATGCACAGTGAAGTAATGTCATAGGGAAGACCCATATAGATAAGGCACCTTCACACCCAATATAACTTCCTTTGCCAAAGAAATATCTTCTTTCTTCAAAATCCATGGGACATCACCTTCTTTGAAAGACCAAGAGGGGCCACCCTCTCCTCTACTTTCTTGTCTTGGCCATTATTTCTTTTAGTTTTTGAAGAAATAATATCTCTCCTCACAACCAATGTGTCACTTTATTTCAATGATATGTGCCTCCATAAAGAATATGAAACATTTTTAAATATATGCATGGGATCTAGTAAGTGGGAAATCTTAAGATGCTCCCAATAGGGGAGTTGATAAAATATAGATTTCCTTTTCATCCCAATGAGAAATTTCTCAACATAGGTGTCGAAGAATTATGGATCATCGAACATAGGCTCCCCATTTGAATTGAAAATTTATGTAATCCCCTTCTCCTTCCCTTTGTGATACGCTCTAATCCATTATGTTGGTGTCATTATTGCAGACATTTGGGTTCTCTCTGGTTTACCATTGAAAGTGAATGTTTCTCTTCTGTAAGGGTGTTCTTTTGGGAGGAATACCCTCGAGCAGTCACACACTAGATTTCATAGGTAGTTGGACCACCTAGCCTTCAGAGAAGGTCCAAAACATTTACATCCATGATAGTCTTTAGTTGCAAGACCTACGAAATTATTGTATAGATATCATGCTAGCATTTAAGAATAGAATGTCAAACACAACGAATAAAATATGAAAATAAATATTGTTACGTATATAAACAAATCAATAAACACGTTAATTACTAGAGAAAACTCATAATCCTAGATAATCATGTGTGGTGTAAGCACATATTCCATACAATGTAAAACTCCTCTCTGTTTCGATGGGTCTTGATACATCATATACATGTATCCCTTCCCATAATTCCTTCAATTAATCTACCAATGGTTGTAGGTAGACATCCATATTATTTACTTGTACTCTACTAGGGACTATAAGATCCAACATAAGATGTTCATTCTTCACAGAAAACCATGGGGGGATATTGTTATTTATCACTGCTACAGGCCAAACAAAATAGTTGGTGTTTTGAGGGAATATGGGTTCACGCCATCCATTTATATGTTGATTCATAGACTTCGTACTTCATCCTTGAATTTTTCTATCCATTTATTCTCTATATGCTTCATGGATATCGAATCTGTTGGGATTCACATAACTCCCAACTCACTTCTGTATGAGGCATGCCCTCCCTACAATATAACTAATTCTTTGCAATGAAATATCCTTTGAATCCTTGGGATTATAGTCATGTGCCTCAATATCTTATGAGGAGGACCATTCCATTTACCATTTTTATTTGATTTATGGTACCTATCATGCCCACATTTTGGTCATATCTATTTGTCTGCATATTCTCCTCTAAATAGAATACAATCATTTGTGCATGCATGATATGATATATGTTGATATTTTATGTAATTTCAGAAGTTATTCTTAAATGTAATTGTATTGGTTATTCCTAAGTGTAATTGTGAAATGGTTTATTAATATGTCATGTCTTGTAGATCTTTTAGAGTATAAATAGAGGTTATATCGAGTCATTTTGATCACTCATTGAATATAAGTACAAGATAGTAGTACACACTTATCTAGGAGGCTATTCTTGGTTTGTTTCTAGGTCTATTTGGTCTTGATTTCATAAAAGAGCATTGTATGACATTGTACATGTTGGAGGAATCTATACTGAGGAAAGTTTGCATGGTTTTCTCCCCCTTCAGGGTTTCCATGAGGATATATCTTATTGCTCTATGGATATCTATCTTTCAATTGTGATCCTTTTTCACATTAAATAATAATAAAATAATATAATACTTTAATTGTTGGAAAAACAAAAATAAATCAACATGGTATCAGAGCAGGCCTGGAAAATAAGATTTTTCTGCAGATTTTTGGAAGTGTTTTGGAAAAATAATTTCATCTTCCCATTCAAGATGACTACCATCACCAAAATTGACGAGAAGCTGGAAGGAACAAAAAACTTCAGAGCATGGAAGTACAGAGTATGCCTCCTTCTGGAAGAACATGATTTAGAAGTATTTGTTGTGGAGGAAGTTCCGGAACCAAAGGAAGATGAAGCCAAGGCAAAGCATAAAAATAACCAGGCCATGGCTAAGAGGATTATTGCAGATTCAATCAAGGATCATTTGATCCATCACGTTTCTCTGTTAAAATATAAGAAGAATATTATGGATACATTGACTCATCTATTTGAAGGAGAAAACATCAATAGAAGGATGACATTGAAGACCCAGATGAAGAATGTGAAGCTTCAAGATTCATAGTCCATTCACTCTTACTTCTCAAGAGTGAATCAGATCAGGAAAAAGATTGAAGCTATTGGAAAAATTGTTTATGAAGCAGAAATGGTGATGACCACCTTGAATGGTCTCCCAAGGTCATGGGACTCATTCATTCAAAATATATGCTAAAGGAGGAAGCTAATCAAGTTTAGTAGATTATGGGAAGATTGCACTCGAGCGAAAGCAAGGATGGTAGCAAGAGAAGAGAAATTGAGGGATGATGATCAAGATTTAGTTTCTCATACAAGGAAAGGAAAGAGTAAGAAAGAACGCTTATCCCCAAAGAAACCTCAAAATTTGAAGAAGAATCAAAGAGACTATTCAAATGTGATGTGTTTTTGTTGCGAAAAATTGGGACACGTTGTAAAATTTTGTCCCCTTATTCTTCAACTAAAAGAAAAGGAAAAGGGAAAGAGGCATCATGCTCATGCTGCTGAAGATGATGAACTGCTGAAGAAAATTGCAAGAGAAGATGATTCAAGTGATGATGACTAAATCTTAATATCAACTCTCACATGAATAGTCACCCTTGGAAATCATACTTGGTTGGTGGATAGTTGTGCTTCTAAGCACATGACAGGGTATAAAGGCTCTCTGTAAAACTTAATTTATAAAGAATAACCTCATAATGGGAAGCTAGGTGATGATTATCAGTATCCGATCAAAGAAGTAGGAGATGCCTCCTACAAACTAGATTATGGGAAGGAAATGAGGATGAAGGATGTGCTTTATGTACCAAGTTTGAAGAAGAACCTTCTCTCAATTTCATCTTTGGATGAGAAGGGTTTCAGGGTTGCATTTGTATATAGAGAATTTCTCATGTGGCCAAAAGGAAAGAGGGTTGATGATGAAATTTTTATCGATGTCCAAGAAGGAGGACTGTATAAATTAAAGGGATGCTCAAATTCGACATTGATTCATGACACTGTGAATTCAAGTGAGTTATGGCATAGGATATTTTCCCACCTACACTATAGAGATTTACTAATCATGAGAAATATGGTAACAGGACTACCAGAGATTTAGGTGAACCTAGATAGCGTGTGCAAAGGTTGTGCACAAGGGAAGAATGTGAAGAGCCCCTTTCCAAGCAATGATAGCAGAGACAAAGGAGTCTTGGATGTACACTCGGACGTATGCAAACTGATGCCAGCACCATCACTCAGTGGGTACATATATTATGTATATTTTATTGATGATTACTCATGAAAAACTTGGATTTACTTCTTGAAGTAAAAAGGTGAAGTATTTGGTAAGTTCAAGGAATTCAAGGCACTAGTAGAAAACCTAATAGAAAGGAAGATAAAGACATTGATATTAGACAATGGAGGAGAATTCACCTCATATGAATTCTTATATTTCTGCAAAGAAGTTGGGATTAAGAGGGATATCTCTACTCCATATAATTCGCAGAAAAATGGAGTGGCGGAGAGAAATAATCGAATGATTATGGAAGCAGTGAAGGCCATGATCCATGATCAAGATTTACCTATGTATTTATGGGTATAAGTTGTGATGACATTTGTGTACGTACAGAAAATAAGTCCCATCACGTTCTTGAAAATAAGACACCAGAGGAAATGTTTTCAGGAGATAAGCCAGAGGTTAAACACCTAAGGATATTTGGTTTTCATGTATATGTGCATGTCCCCATGGAAAAGAGAACAAAGTTGGACCCATATGGAAAGAAATGTATATTTTTTGGGTACAGTGACACATCGAAGGCCTACAGAGTATACATTCTCGGTCACCGAAAGGTCAAGATTAGCATGGATGTAACCTTCAGTGAGGTTGTATCTTTTCACAAATCAAAGTAGGTTCATGCAGAGTAATATCATGACGAAGAAAATGGAGTTCCTAGAGCCGCGAAGAAAAGAGAAGTGGAAGCAGAGGAATCCATTCTTGAGGATCAGGATATGGCCAAAAAATAGAGGCCTGTGGAGAAGCCTACACAAAAGAGAATACTAACTTGGGCACAATAGGCCATCAAATATGTAGAGAGATATGGTGCCCATGATGGATCAGCTAGGAAAGTCAATAAACCAAAACCGTATCCCGGATATGTGGCATTATTGTGTGATATCATTGATGTATAGACTACCATTGTTGTTGGGAAAAATACCCTACGAACTAGCAAACTAGGGTCAGACTTGCATGCATATTTTGATCATAAAGAAATTACTTTTTAACCTACCACCCAAAACTTAAACCCCTCTTTCATAGTACATGCATGGAAAGGGACTACTAACCTTGTTACTGGCATTTGGTGTAGATCCTTCGTTGCGCTTTGACCACTTGCTTGCGCTGCTCCTTCCAAAGATGACCTGCAATCAAGACAAACAACTATGCATGCATGCTACTTCTCTACTCAAGGGTTAGAAATTAAGCATAAATTAACCAAATCATAGATAACTCATGCATTGGGATGGAAAAAGTATTCTTTTATTATTTGAAAAATGAATCATCTTACAATCAAAGTCGAGACCGGCCACTGCTCCTTTAACCTGATCCTAGGCTCCTCTTCTTCTGTCCTCCAACTTCTTTGCGTTAAATCTCCTTTGGCATGAGGAAAGGCTAAAGGGTTGGGACAATGGATTATGTAAATGGGCAGAGTTTCTTCGCTATATTTTTTCCTCTTCCAAATGGTACCCCTACCCCTTCTTTTATAGGCTAGAAGGAGCTAGGGTTTTGGACGAACCCTCGGCCATGCATGGATGGGAGTTTTAGTTAACTGACCCATAGCTTTTTGTTCCGTCGACAACTTTCCTTTTTTTTGTGCTTTGTTAGGTACATGTGGGTTGTAGTGGGCTTTCCAGCGTGCACACGCGTGCAGTAATGGGTTAGGGCGCGTGGGCTTTGACAGAAGAGGATTTTCAAAGAGTTGTTCAACAGAGTTTTGGCAAAGAAGGGATATGAGTTGGCCTAATGCTAGGTAAGCATGTGTGGTGCAATTAAGGGTTATAACAGATGCCCCCTAATGTGTGAGGTTAGAAGAGCATCTGATGGCCGAAATACATTACCAATATTTACTGATGTGCGGAACGAGTGAGCCCAAGGATAAGAAACTAGGAGGTGCCATCTGCAAAATGAAAAATGTCTCACCGAGGCGGGCATACCCATGCTCTGGATAAAATAGAACCATGGCTACCAATAAAATACACTGTAGATCCATGTCAAATAACTATAAAGAGTAGCCGCAAACAATACACATCGGAGCTACATCTCGAAATCAGAAAGATATACATATAGAGTACCCATCTTCCAGAAGCTGATTCAGCATGATGGTTGTACTTCAGAGCTCGAGCAACAACTTCAAAATCTTCTAAAACTTGGGTAGGGGTGTAATATGAGTGTACGACTGAACTACCCAGAGGTCTTCAACGACTCATCGGTTATGGACTTGATAATCTTGATGATCGGACTGAAGGCTTCAGTGATTTCGAACAAGGACTTGATTGGACGTTCAGGATGGCCGGGTATGCGGACAAGAGACATATTGCAGAGGGGATGACTCAGGCTTAGTGACAAACTTCCCTTGGATAATAGCACGACAAGTGATAAGACTCAGGAAGCATATATGTTAATCAGAAGTCTACGAAGCAAGAGGCAACGCAAACTTTCCATATGTTTGGAAGAGTAACCAAACGGTGGAGGACACAACTCTATATAGAAAGAAACATCTTCCTAAGGTCGTATTACATCCCATAGTCTAATGATCAAACGGACATATGTGCTTTATCCAAGGGCAACTCATTATGCTGCCAATAAAGAAAATACTTTTCCCATCCTCTTTTTGGGGTATATTTGATTTTTTTGTTCTTTTTGATAAATTTTGAAAAAGAATAAAGGAATATTACGTTACAATGGAGGAATGAGTACTGCAAACATACAATCTCAAGGCACAAGGACAATACTGATGTTCTGGTAAAATGATACTCGGGAAAAATCCTCCGGTGGCCAAAGGTGTAAGACGCAGAAGGAAACTGTCACAAGGCTGGTGGATAAGGTATGAAAATGCGGTTGATAGAACACACAATGGTAACATCCTTCGATGTAAGTTTAACGATCCCAGATAAGGTAAGCTCGATGGTTTTTCATGTTTAGAGAGTCTAAAAAATCATAAAAGGAGACTCCGCTGGGGTACCTTTTTCGACAATAGTCTAGTTGGTTCAAAAAAGGGATAAACTAGCACCGATTAGACATCATTTCAAAACCATTTTAATGAGTGTGACAAGGACAAGATCACTTGGCCATTTTTTCACTTTTAAGGAGTCTGAAAAAATCTTAACTATGGACTCTATCAGGAATATTCTTCTGGACCAATTTAATGAGTGTGAAAGAATAAGGTTACTTGGCGATCTTTTCAATTTTAGGGAGTCTGAAAAGAGATTGACTATGGACTCTGTGGGGGTTTATTTTTCGTAAATTTAGTCCCTCAGGCCCGAAAAAGGAATAAAATTATACCTGAGGATACTCTTCTAAAGAATGGGAATTCAATAGAGTATACCTTTGTTCGTACAGTTGACCGTCCGGACCGAATAAGGGGTAACCTACCGCCGGACAGATGTGACTTCAAATTTTAGTTTAACGAGCATGAAAGGTCACAAGATCGCTCGACAATCTTTTCATTTTTAGAGGGTCTGAAAAGGGCTTAAAAGGAGACCCGTTATTTTTTGGGAGTTCTGAGGGTGAGAAAAAGAGTGAAAAAGACTCATGCAAATGAGGCTCAAACTCATATTTAGGAAATACTATATGGACTCTCGAGCCTACAGTGTTTTTAGAAATGGCATGGACACCATAATGCAACTAGGACCTACCTAGGGCCTCCATGTTCTGGTAAGCTCTACCACCAAGTCGTGACACTTCTAGAGTAGATATGACAGTTTCGTGTCACAACCTGATGGGATCAATCCTATAGAATAAGCAAAAGGCAACGAGATGCAAAAGTTGGGGTGGTATCCTAACCTATATGCTCAAGTTGATTTTTTGAATTTTTTTTTAATGGACCGTCATTATTTTTTCGAAACTCAAAACAAATTGTCCCAATACCTGATCAAATCTCTCTCATATAACTTCTGGATCACTCTAAATGGTTTTTGGTATAAAGAAATTGATAAGGGGGGCCAAAAAAGTGACAAAAAGAGGCCAAAAGGTCTATAAATAGAAGCTGGCAACTCATTATCACCATTGCTGATTTGGAAATTGACCCTGGGGCCAAAAGACCCCCTTTGCCAAAGATAGTGATTCTGAGAGCTACAGTGGATGAAACAAACTTCTGCTTTGACCAAGTAAGTACAAAGTCCCTTATCTAGCTATTCAATACTTTAATTTAGTCATTTAGTGTATTTTTTGGGTGGGCGTCGACCTTAAAAAGGTCGTCCCTAGGTACACACGAGAAGAATAAAGTCTTCCCGTGTGTACACACGACTGTCACCTATACAACCAGCGTGTACCCCCCTTATTGATGAAAAATCAAGATAAAAAGAAGTATTGACCCTCCTATACCTTGTTGTGTTGGCAGGATGTATGTCCAGTGGAGGGAAAGGGAGCATGAGGCAATCAGTGAGTTGGTTGTTGCAGATCTGAATGTTGTGGCCGTGTTAATGCAATGCAGTTTACTTAAATTCTTTCTATGTACATTTATGCGCATGCAACCAAGGCTACTGAATGTCTTGATTGATTATTGGCATCCTGATGTAGAGGCATTTATGCTAGAGGGGAAATCATTGGTGCCCACCACCAAGGACATTTACTTTCTGACTGGCATCTCAAGGAGAGGGGAACCAGTCAACTTCCAGACTTTTCCTGCGGGGCCGAGCAAGATCTTGGAGTTGATAGCTAAGCACTGTGAGGCTGGGACCAAACGTGTAGGTTCCTAGGTACCCATTAGCAATATTACCAACTTAGCACTACAGACTATATTGTTACTGATTGAGCGGATTACCAACTTAGCAGCCGTGCATCAGGCTTCACGCGCACAGATGAACTATTCCATTCAGTGCATGAATGCACAAATCTTTGATTGGAGTACCACACTACTTGAGTGCATGAAGAGGCAATTGACAGATTGTTGACAGTGGACACATAGGAACTTCAGGTTCGGGACCATCTTGTGTTCGTTCTTTTTTGAGAGAGTTCCGAGTTTCAGTCCTCGAGTTGTAATACGAGGACATCTGGCCTCTTTCTCTGTAGTGTATAGATGGGCAGTGTTACTGTCGCGACAAGGTGGTGGAAGGACCATTGAGTCCTTCGACGATGACTTCTTTACTTGGCTATCACGGAAGATCCCTATTATCGAGGACTACCCGTATGCAGGGATAGATTTCTCTAGAGATCCATAGATACTCGTGCCTCCTGGTGAGGAGCGAGGGGAGATGGGTAAGTCTCCACCTTTGTAGTTTTTTTTGTTTGCATGTGTAATTTTTATGTATTTTTATTATATATATCATTTTTTTTGTATGCCAGAGTATTTGACGAGTAATCGTTTGTTGCATGTAGATGTGGGACCCGTGCGACCTGCCGAATACGCATGAAACAGGCGTTGCCCACAGCCAAAAGCCGCGACTGCCACCGCTAGGGGAGAAACAGTAGCAGGGAACCTCCCAACAGGAGAGGCCGAGAGGGTCCTTAGGCGAATTGAGTGGAACTTCACTATGCTCACTCACACAGTCCCTATGGCAGAGATAGAGGACCTGCCGCCATCCATGCAGCCTCATGTTGTGGGGGCACCTCGGACATGGGTCTGATTGTTTAGGCGTTTAGCCCGTGCTGTAGATGATTATAACAGGGCCCATAGGCCCTAAATAGACTTTAGACTTTTTATGTGCCACGAGCACCTATTTGTATATATTTTTGAGGGCATAAGCCCGATGACTCGTTAATATTCCCATTTTTGAGGCGCTTGCATCCATCCATGTACTCTAGTGATTTTATGATGTTTATATATGTTTTTTATATTTTTTGTGTCTTATGGATTATGCGTGCAAAAATGTATTTACATGTTTATGTCCATGTTCTTTTTATATGTGGGCAAGATGCCAATCTAAAACATGATTAGCTAGAGTATCTGTAATTTGGTTTAATCTCCTAGGAACATGAAAATATGTAATATAATCAAAGTTTCATTCTAAGAGATGTACCCTAAGGAATCGTCAGTGTAAAGTTG
>JZKD02S2174534.1:437722-462338 GCA_000966675.3 Picea glauca
TATAACTTTTAACTTCTTGACTTTCCCCCCCTTCAGTGTGAGACTATGACCTAGTGGGGGTGCCCAGGCCACTGAGTCTCCTCCTCACCTCTCTAAGAGGTGGGGGACATTATAGGCTCCCAAGAAAGTTCACACTAGATCTCATCCAGACCCAGAACCCTCTACAACAATAGATAATCCCGAACAGTTGCTCAGGTGAAAGAACTTAGTTACCAGTTCAGTAAGTCATACTTCCCTGCATAAGTCTCCTTCCTTTTCCGGAGAACCAGATATCTCTCAAAACCTTGATCTTGATACTTTTCTACCTCGAAGCCTGGTTAGAACACGGTCTGAAAATTTTGTGACTGGACTCGTTTTTTACCCAACTGTGTTACTGCCCCGAACCCCTGAAGTCTTATCTCCCACGACTAAACTACAAATAACTACCTCAGTACCGCTTAGTCCCTCCTCTTCCTCATCTTCAGTCGCTACCTCTCCAACCATCCAGGTTGTCTTTCCACATCCTCCACTCATCATGGTAGCTCGATATGCTCCTCTGGTGTTGGCTGCGCCGCTACATGCCATGCCCCAAGATTACCAAACATGAATTCCACAGTTCGAAGCAACCGGGCCTCTAAACGCCCAACAACATGTGGACAAAATGAATGACTACTTCGATTTGCAAGAAGTATACAAATTTGACATCCAAATGAGATTGTTCGCCCAAAGTTTGACAGGAGAAGTAAAGAAATGGTTCAAAGCTTTACCCGCCGCCTCAATTCCTGACCTTGTTGCGTTCCATAGAAGTTTTCTTGATAGATGGGAGGTAAAGAAAAACCCTCTCTAGATAATGTCAGAATACAAGACTATAAGAAGAAATCAAGGTGAGTCAGTACAGAATTACTGCACCCGTTTTAATAATTTGTACAATGCTATTTCGACTGAAATTAAACCTCCACAGGGGCTAGCGTTGATAAAATTCCCTGACGGGTTTGATGCGGATATGTCATACCAATTAAGAGAAAGAAACTCTACCACCCTGGCAGATATGCAGAATAGTGCTATAAGTGTAGAGGCCAATCTGTTGGTGAAACAGGCCCATCAAAGGTCAGAAAGGAGAGTCACGATCAAAGAAGAACCTTCCACGTCAACCACTGATTCCAAATTGGATTCTGTGGTCAGAACCTTGGAATTATTGATAGAAAGAATGAGTATTTCATAAAGGAATCCTCTGAGAGACAACACACCTGCCCCTCAGATTCGAAACCCCAATTTTAGAAGAAACCCTCCTCAAATCAGGCAAAGAGATCAAAGAGATCAAAGAGATCAAAGAGATCAAAGGGATCAGAGAGGTCTTGATCAGCCGATCAGGCCTCCCCTATAGGAAAACTATGCTGATGAAGGGGGGGAAGTAATTGAGGAATTGGAGGACACTCATATCAACCTCATGGGCATTCACAACAACGAGGCTATACTCCTTACTCAAGAAGAGCAGGAACTTTTTCTGCTAAATCAAACAAAGGTAAGTGAAGAAGCCGAATATGCAGAACAACAGGCCTTTGAGAAATCTATTTTGGAGGTGCACCGTCAATACAATCTACGGAGTAAGAAGACAGAAGGAAACTCCTCGAAAAAGACAATTGAAACAAAGAAGGTGGCTGAGACTGAGAAAACCCTTGAGCCAACTATTGCTGAGAAAATTCCTGAAAAGACCACTGCTGAAAAGTCTTCTGAGAAGGGTAAAGTCGATGCTCCGGTGAAGAAAAACATCACCATACTGAAAAGACCAGCACATCCCAAAGTTTCACCTATTAATCCACCCAGTACTTCGGAGAGGAAGAATATGGTGGACCAACCAGAATCAATGAGTCAGGCCCGAGGTCCTGCACCTTTTAGCCTGGAGGGAGAATTGGCCAAAATAAAAATTCCTATCCCACTTACAGAGTTGATGAACAGAGGTGGTTATCGTTCACAGGTAATAAAATCACTGGCCATTTAACCTAACATAGGAACTAAGGCGTTGACTATTGGATCAGTGACTCATTCAGACACTGTGAACCTCACTGACGATCACCCCGAACTCCTTTTCGGACCGGAAGTGGATGGTCGAGACGATACCGGTGATGTAGCTCCCTTTTACATCAATTTGAACATACATGATTTGATATTGCATAACGCTATGCTAGATTCAGGTGTCTCACATAATCTGATGCCTAAAGCAGTAATGGAAAAATTGGGATTGGAGGTCACTAGGCCTTACAAAGATCTACACTCGTTTGACTCCAGCAAAGTCAAATGTATTGGTTTGATTAAAGATTTGTGCATCACCCTGGTTCAGATTCCTTTGAAAAGCATGGTAATGGACGTGATGCCTGCAGACATCCTGCCAAAGTATGGTATGTTGCTATCCCGATCTTGGGGAGATAAGTTGAAAGGAACACTGCAGCTGGATATGTCTTACGCCACTATCCCAGTGTTTGGACAACATAGGAGGTTATACAGAGAAACACTGATGAAGTATATGGTCAGTAATCAAGAGAAACCTCATAATTACCCCCTTTACTCTGCTCATTCTGATTTAGATTTGTTCATCTTGTACAATGATGGTGATACGGAAGAGCAAGATACTCATCTGATAGAAGAGGTAGCTGGCCAAGATGAAGGTCCAGAAAGCGGTGAGGCAACAAAGATGAAAAATGTAATCACTGAATATTTCCCCGTTGATTTCTGGAGTATGGATTTTGATGGATCCGTGAGTAAAGAAGGAGCAGGAGCTGGAGTCTGGTTGCATATTCATCGAAAAAGGTATTCAGAAAATCATTCTTACAAATTAAATTTCCAGTGCACTAACAACGTTGCTGAGTATGAAGCTTTAATGCTCGATCTGAAGCCGTTGAAAAAAGTTGGTGCTAAGCAGATAATGGTAAGGGGTGACTCTGAATTAATAATTAAGCAAATTAAAGGGGAATATGTTGCTAAACACCCACGCTTTAGAGACTACAGGAATGTTGTTCTTGATGCTTTGAAGTGTTTTAATGAGGTTGACTTGCAGGTAATGACGAGAGGGCAGAATATTATGGCCGACGGATTGGCTACGTCAGCAGCTTCCTGCAAGATTCCTTTCCGCCAAACTCGCCCATACACTGTTGAAGTGAAATGCAGACCTACGGTTCTTGATAATATCAGGTACTGGCAAGTGTTTGGAAATGACGATCAGATAGAGGACTTTCTGCAATGCAAGAACGATTTTGAATGTACAAACATAGATTTAGAAAATGAAAACGAGAATGTAAATAATTCTGAGTTTGAAATAGATAGTGTGAATACTGTAGATACAGTAGATACAGTAGATTCAGGAGAGTTAAGAGATGATGAAATGGATGCCGATGTTTTACAATTGAAAGGCAATGTTTTACCTAAAGGGCTTGTCCCTTTAGAAGATCTGTTTGACAGTAACGATGTAGCTAAGAAAACAAAAATAGAAGCCCATGGACAAGAGGTAGAGGACTGAAATATAGGGACTGAGGAGAAGCCTAGGATGGTCAAACTGTCCAAATCATTACCCCCAGAACAAAAGCTTAAATACATTGAACTATTCAAAGAATATTCAGACGTTTTTGCCTAGGGCTATGAAGATTTGAAAGCCTATGACACCAGCATCATACAACACAGGATTCCCATAAAGGAAGACTAGAAACCGTTTAGGCAGAAACTTAGGAGGATAAATCCCAAGTTTCTCCCCCTGATAGAAAAAGAGATCAAGAAAATGTACGATGCCAAGATCATAGTCCCACTACGTTTCTCTAAGTGGGTTTCCAATTTAGTCCCTACACGTAAGAAATCGGGGAAATCAGACTCTGCATAGATTTCTGAAATCTAAATAAAGCATCCTTGAAGGATAATTACCCCTTGCCTAAAATGGATCACCTCCTGCAAAGAGTGGTCGGGTCCAGTCGAATTTCTCTGTTAGATGGTTTCTCGGGCTACAACCAGGTCCTAGATCACCCAGATGACCAAGAAAAAATAGCTTTCACCACACCCTGGGGCACTTTCATGTATGTGAAGATGCCTTTTGGTTTGATGAACGTAGGAGCCACCTTCCAGAGGGCAATGGATATCGCCTTCGTAGAAGAGTCAGGTAAGTTTATTGTCATTTATCTAGATGATGTGACGATGTTTTCCCAATCTGATGATGAACACCTGCGACACCTTAGATGAGTTTTCGAAAAGTGTAGGATATTTGGGATTTCTTTAAATCCCAAGAAGTGTCTTTTTGGGTTAGAAGAGGGCAAACTGCTGGGACACATTATCTCTAAAGAGGGAATCATAATTGACCCCAGCCGAATCAAGGCCATACTAAAGTTAGAACACCCAAGAAACCTCAAATAACTACAGTCTTTTATAGGTCAAATTAACTTTCTTCGAAGATTCATTCCTAATCTGGCCGAGCTCCTCTGAAACATTACAAACATGCTAAAAAAATATGTAAAAATAAAATGGGACCCTGAGTCTAGGAAATCCTTCGAACAAGTAAAACGAGCACTCATAGAAGCCCCAATTTTGATCAGTCCTGACTTCACTAAAGATTTCTATCTTTTTTCTTTCGCCTCTGAACATACTATAGCAGCGGTATTACTGCAAAAGAATAGTGAAGGGTATGAACAACCCATAGATTTCTTCAGCAAAGCTTTAAGAGACGCTGCATTGAACTACAAAATCATGGAGAAGCAAGCTTTTGCTTTGGTAAAGGCTATAAAGGACTTCAGGGTCTATATTCTTCATTCCCATACCATAGTTTATGTTCCAAAGGCGGTAGTAAAAGATATCTTGATGCAAGACAACCCTGATGGGAGAAGGGGAAAATGGATTGCATTTATTCTAGAATATGACATAGAGATTAAGCCCACAAAACTGATCAAAGGCCAAGGCCTTGCTAAACTGATGGCTGAATCTAACTTCCAGGCTCTTGACATTAATTTTCTAGATGTGGTAGATGAACAGGGTGAGATGGCGACTCCAAATGTTAGAGAGGTATTTCTCAACTCTCCATGGTATGCAGAACTTATATTCGTTTTACAAAATTTACAAGCTCCCCCTGGTTTAACTAAGACTAAAGATAGATTTTTAAAGTTGAAGGCAGTGAAATTTTGTATTCTAAAAGGAAATTTGTATTGGAAAGACCCTGCAGGTATTCTTTTAAATTGTTTACTAAAAGATGAGGCTGATAAAGTGTTGCAGGAGTTTCATGCAGGAGAATGTGGTGGCCATTTGAACTGGAAGGTTACAACCAACAAAATACTCAGAGTTGGATTTTACTGGCCCACCCTGTTTGTAGATGTACATCAGAAAGTAACAGCCTGTCACCAGTGTCAACTATTTGAGGGAAAAAGGAAACTTCTTCCTCTACCTCTTAAACCAATTTCAGTTGAGTCTCCTTTCCAGCAATGGGGACTCGACTTCATTGGAGAAATACACCCTCCGTCTTCAGGCCAACATAGGTGGATTCTTACGGCCACTGATTATTTTACCAAATGGATCAAGGTTGTACCAAGCAGGCAAGCGACTGACTCTGTTATTATCAAATTTCTTGAAAATAATATTTTATCTCATTTTGGTTGTCCTAGAAAGATCATTACTGACAATGCAGCTGCCTTTCGGTCGAAGAATCTCATAGATTTCTGCAACTGTTACCACATTGGCTTGGGGAATTCCACAACCTACTACCCTTAGGGGAATGGGTTGGCAGAGTCCTCAAACAAAACTTTGGTAAATATCATCAAGAAAACGTTGCAGGAAAACAAAAAGTCATGGCATGATAAGTTGGTATTTTCTTTATGGGCAGATAGACTGACCACCAAAAGGTCAATTGGTATGTCACCATACCAGCTGGTCTATGGTACTGAGGCTGTTTTACCAACTTCTTTGGGAGTCCCTATCATGAATTTACTTCAGGAGATACAAGCTTAGCCAAATGACTCCCAGAGAAGAATAAACCAGATGATTCATTTGCAACAGACTAGAGAAGATGTTTTCAACAAAACACAAGTCGTCCAAGAGAACATCAAGAAGATCTTTGACAAATGAACCAAGGAGGATGATTTTGAGCTGGGAGATCTGGTGTTGAGATGGGATGCCCGGAACGAGGAAAAGGGAAAGCATGGGAAATTTGAAAATCTGTGGACAGGGCCATACATGATCCAAGCTTTAAGAGGAAACAATGCCTTTTTTCTAAATAATGTTGATGGGTCAGATCTGCCAGGAGCACCTGTGAATGGCAGAATGCTGAAACATTATGTCCCACCTCAGTAAAAGATTTGAAGAACTCACTCTCCATTGTACATACCAGTTTTAATTTTCATTTTTTACTTGCATTTTCTGAGTGAAGAACGTTAGTCAGTTGGTTGAAGCCCGAAGAGAAGGCCCTAAGCTGCTGATCACCGTTTTTCAAAATTTTCCTAAGAATAAGACCAACGAAGGCTACTAGGCAGATATGTTCAGAATGACAGGAAACTGGATTCTTGGCACTTAACAGGGAAAGTACCATCCCCAAGTGGAGCCGCTGTTATCACCCCATAAATTATGGGAATCAACTGACGACTTGGATATTATGGATATTATCTGTGTTTAGTGCTTTTATTGGCATTTAATTTTTCATTCTGTAAATAATTTGAAAAAAGGAAAAAAGAAAAAAGAAAAAAGAAAAAGAAAAGAGGGCATAAAAGAATTGAAAGAAAAGCCCCATGCAATAATAGTAACTTGGCCATACCTTTCAAGCATGGCCAAGTTCTTTTTAAATTTAATGTTGCTATGTTAGTGAATAAATTTGACCAGACTGTCTAATCCTGGTCAGATAGCCCTTAGGTTAGATTAGTGAATAAATTTGACCAGACTGTCTAATCCTGGTCAGATAGCCCTTAGGTTAGATTAGTGAATAAATTTGACCAGACTGTCTAATCCTGGTAAGATAGCCCTTAGGTAGAGTAATTTCTTAACCCAACAGTTTAGTCTGGGTTAATTGTCCTAGGAAGATAGGTTAGCATGTAGGTCAGCTGATTTATTGTTCAAGTCCATTAAAACTAGCTTGAAATCAAGATTACACCATGTTCCAAATGCTTAAAAATAAGTCGTTCTAAGTCCCATGGTGGTGTTCCTTGTAAAATTGAAGAAAAAACCCATAAAATGGCTTTATCCTAAGTTTTCCCCAAGTGCATACGTCTTTCGCTCCTAATCTATGTTTCTTGCACTTATCAATGGTCTCGATCATGACGCTAAGATCTACGGCTCACAGTGCATTCCGGACCCCCCCGACCATTCTGCTTTTAACCGGGGGGGTCCGGAATTGATAATAACATGGGAGCCCATCTAGACAGCCCAGAATGGAGCGCTTAAATTTACGATCCACATTGGATTCCGGACCCCCCCCGTCCGTTCTACCTTTAATAGAGGGGGGGGGGTCCCGAATGGATATTAAAGAGCATGCTCAGATCTGCGGCCAAGAAACAAGCGCGTAGATCAATGGATCATAAGGGATTTCGGACCCCCCCTAGTGTCCTGCTTTTAACCGAGGGTGGGGGGGTCTGGAATGGATATTTCCCTTAGGCGAGCCCTTGGTCATGCGTGGGGATAGCCTATTGGTCCTCAATCCCACACATGCTATCTGACAGCCCTGTCACTCATAGACGTCATCCTCCACTGAGTCCACTTGTCCCACTTGTTCCCGGGGTCGTGTCCCATCCCATAACTGTTGTCAGTCCCTGCTGTCAGTACTTTACCCTTTCCACTCACGACCAGCCCCTTATGGACACTTTCACTTCCCATCACCTCCAATCCCTAACAACCACGTCAACCATCCGTATGTTTTGACCATCGTCACCTGCCATATCACCCCCAAGTGGCCTGTTGTCATGCTGACCATTTTCCCGCGTCCAACCGACCCAATTTTAAATAAAACTACCGTTTTCCCTCTTCATGCACTATTCATCCATCGCACCAGAAAATTTTACTCTTACGCCTCCATTTCTTTTCCGCCACCTTCATCTACAGTCAATCTACCCCACTAATATCGTGTCTATTGCAGGTACAGTTGCTGAAATGGTGTCAAAGCCAAGACAAGTGGAAGGAGAAGAGAATCCTTTTCTTCCTCCCCCTGTCGACCTGGACAAAATTCCCTTGGTCGATAAAGATCGATTGATCGCAGATACCATTTGCGACTTCGACTTTTCGGATCTTCAGTCATGGCTCCGAGAGGTGTTCCTGGACCAGAGCGATGAAATTGGACTCTAGGAGTCCAATTTTCCCCTGTATCTCTTTCCCCAGATTCATCATTCCCTCGAATTCGCCCTCAAATGCCAAGCTCATTAAATCCCTGACCAGAAGGCCATTGTCTCTTCATCTGGAGACGTCCTTTTCTTCATCACTCCCAAAGACATTGACCAGATGATTCAAATTCCCCATGCTGAATCTGCGTCCCCTTTCAATTTAGAAATCCTCACTGACTTATATCAGAAAATGACCTTTCCTCAGAGAGCTCAGATATTCAAGCTTTTCCTCCCCACTTCTGCTCCACTCCCTTCCACCAATCCCCCTTACCCTTCTTCCATGTTCTCCACTAAAGGAAACCAAATCATTACTTCCCTTTGTGCCCTGCTTGGGTAATATTTTGACCAATGGGTAGATGAGCCCATCCTGGGTTTTCTTTCCATTTTCTCAAACGATGAAAAGCCCACAATGCAGTTCGACTACAACACCTTCTTGGCCGATAATATTCATGAACAATTCGTGAATTTTTCCACAAAGGGCATGTTCAGATACTCTTCCATACTGGCGTACATGTTCATTTACTTTCAAGCCGATAAATTTAGTTTCTCCTTGCAGAAGATGGATGCAGACGGAAGGCCCCAGCCAGTCACAGCATGGACTTATCTTCTGAAGCATAACTCTGCTGAATACGACTTCAAAGCTTTCATTGATCAGTTTTACCACCCAGTGGAAAGCATGCTGAGCGGCAGGCCTGAGCCACGAATAAATGAAGAGGTCCAGAGAATTCTACATCTCTCGGACAATGCAAAGACATGAGACTGGATCCTGCATCAGAATCACACTAAGATCAGAGTTTTCGGGTGAATTGGCACCCTACAAGCTGCCAAAATATGTACCGGTAAGAATTTTTTCATTAGAATATATTAGGCAGATAATGAATTCAGATGACGTGCATTTTGTTTCCCTGAAGAAGAAGAAGCAATTGAGAATCAAGGGGCTGATTGGTTCTTTCATCTGCAATAGTCGAGGCACAGGGGAAGAAGCAAATAAAATGTTCAAGGAGATGAAATTCTTTACGAGTTTCACCTGGAACTATGATCCATGCGGGATCATTTCGGAAATGAGGGTGAAAAATAAGAATGTCCCATATGCTCATGAGTCTAAGCCAGAGATCGATAAATTTGCAAATCAGATAATATGGGTGCTTGACACTCTGATGGACGTGGAACAACAAGTTGAAGTGGAACCTCAAGTGCCCTTGACGAGTGTGCCACCCACTAACACACCTCAGATCCCCAAGGAGAAGAGGCCCCGACAGGGGTCGTCTCCTCCTATAACAGAGGTTTCATCAGAGGAGTTCCAAATACACACCAAGAGGCCAATGACAGTTTCAACGCCTGGCGCGACAGTAGAACAAGAAGTCCCACCTACCACACTAGCTCCACAGGAGTCAAGCCAATCATTCTGCCTTTCGGTTTGAGCCAACATAAAGCAATCAAAACAACAATATCAAAAAAATCCACAGATTCTCCCCTGGATACTCAGCCAAGAAAAACTGGGCCCAAGTTGGGCATTTTTGAAAAATATGAATTAATCAAGAAGAAGAACCAGACCCTCATTAGCAGTACTTATGCCCAGTTTCGGAAGCAGCCGTCCACAGCTCAACATAGGCTTCTTTCAGCATTTGACACAGAAAAGGGTAGGATGCACATGGCCTACCTCCAAGCACAGGTACTGGATCCCAAGGTGATCTCAGATTAAAAAAGGGCCATGTTCGAATTCCAGGCGAAGGACATGCATCCAACAGATTAGATGGATTTGCACAAACAAACAGGGGATATGGTTTTTCACACATTGGCCCATGCTTCATCTTCTGCAGCAAAGTTTCAGGTGTCTTTGAACAATGCTCAGACACAACTCAAGCTGGAGAAACTATCACCTTTCGTGAAAGACAACAGAATCAAGACGCTGGAGGAGCTGGTCCTCAAGATCGGTTATGAGCCTACGAACGTCAAGGCTACTGAAGAGATGATTAAAAGGAAAAATGCTGACATCACATCCTTAAGAAAATAGCTGAAGCTCCCGCCCACAGAGGAATCACAGGCAAAGGAGATAGCAGAAAAGGAAGGTGTGAAGGATGAGATGCTAAAGTTACTCATGGAGCAGAATGCTCAGCTCAAACAGATGGAGGCTGAGATGGAGAGACTGCTAAAGGAGAAAGAGCAGATGAAGCCAATGGAAGGCATTCCATTGAGTGTTATCCCAATTGTAGGAGTGAGCACAGCAACAGTGATAGCGATACCATCTGCAACACCAGTGTCACTACCAGAAGGAACAACAGACCTTGCCAAGTCCATGGAGAAGATGAACCTGCAAGAAACAGAAATCAGCAGGCTTAAGAAAGAAGCGGAGAACCTCCAAGAGCTCAAGACTTCCTTCCAGACAAGCCTATCCAAAGAAAAGCAGGTAAATGAGCATATCAGGAAGGAGTTACAACAGCTCCAAAAGCAGACAATGGTAGGGAAAACTTTGGCTGAGGTCAAAGAGATTGTATGGACAGATATTACCAAGTCCATAAATGAAATTTGGCCAATGATTCAAATCATGTTTGAACAAAATGAGTTGCTTCAGAGGAGAAAATAAGCGGTTGAGAAAATCAGAGTGGAGCTGGGAGACAAGCCAGCACAAGCAAATGAGATCATCAGGTTCCTGAATTCCAAGACCAGAGACGAACTAGAAGAACTAAAGATTGAGGATAGAACAAAAACTATACTGGAGGTTAAAAGGGTTTTAACCAAGAGAAGTCTAATGCTTCAGCTTGAGGAGAAAGTTCAATTCATGGATCAAGGAGTACAGAAGTTTTTCAATAAGATAGATGTTCTCCAAAAGAAAGGCCTACCTGGTCTGAAGGTCATTAATGACAAACTAATGACACTCCCTGATTACAAGAAGAGGTTGACTGGAGTGTCTAAGGATAGTTCCAAGTTTGCAGGGATACAAGGGATCATCACAGGCAAAGAATTCATGGATTCCCTACAGTTGGATATTAGTATCCAACACGAGATTAAACACATATTGATCATCAAGCCTACTTTTTCTAAGTATACAGACATGGATGAAGTGTATCGGAGATTAATTAAAGTCAAAATGCCAAGTCATCTCACATGGGAAGAACTTTGTGATCTATTAGATTAGCAGATGAGCTGTCACCATCCAGTCATCCATCCAGTCAGAAGAGGTTGTGAAGGCACCTTGCCAACGACCTACCCCATAAATTCTGCATACAGTTGTATCGAATCATCAAGCAGTTTTGATTAGTTAAATTAGTTAGACTAAAAATAGAATGAACATGTCCTGATTAGTTATGACAGGAACGTTTGTATTTTGAATTATAAATACTTCATCTTTCGAGGTATTGAGGGTTGTTGATTCGCACACCCTATTGCTATCAAACTGTATTATTTTTGAAGAGATCGACCATTAATAAAGAAGAGGCATTTTACAGGATTCTTGCGTATGTTCACTGGTGATGTTGAATTTCTAAGTTGAATGTTTTTCTTCCTCTGTAATCATTTTGTTTTCTGGAGCTAATCTTTATGAATAGCGTAATGTTGCAGGATTTATCTTTGATACCCTGTTTCCGATTCTAAAGATTTCAATGTTTATCTTCTAATACCTTCAATTAAGAAATTCTTAACTACTTGTTAGTTGAAGTTATTTTTCTTATCTTTTCTTCTGTCCATCACTTTAATTACTAAAGATCCAGTGAGTGTATTATCTCTCCTTGTGAAGTTCTTCTTTGACATTTATGGTTATATCTATTATCTGATTAACACAGACCCCATAGCCCAATGGATGTGTAGACTGTCTCAACCAATCTAAAAAACTCTTTGACAACAAAACCAACAATTTCTTTACCTAGCCTAATACCTGAAATTAAAAACAAAGATAAATCATATAGAGAGATCCCTCTCTGAAGCTAGAAGGGATAGATCCCAGCTTTAAAAGCGGTTGGATAAGGTTACCTTTGTAGATTTCTTCTCTTTCAACCTCTAGGAAATTTACCAAGTGCTAACAGGATCAAGGTTAGTTGAAGCTTGCTGGACTAAAGAGTACACTACTTCAGTGGCCGACAAGGGCATGGACATGCCAGAGTGCCTTGTCTCATCCATCGTGGCTGATGGGGAAGGAAGAATCCAAGGATCCTCAAAGTAAGTCATGCGGAACGACGAAACTTGAAAAATATCAACCTTATGGTGATTAGATATAAATTTGACGTCATCATGAGGAGGTGGGTAATCGAAGGTAACCATCAAGGTCGAGCACAAAACAACTCCTACATTAACAACAGCTGGTTGAGGATTATCAATCATGGGGACCGTGGATGCCCCCAAAGCTAGGTCAGGTCTAGAGAAGGACAATTGATCAATGGTCACTATTCGACCCTCGTGTGGAAACAACAAGACTCGAAAAACTGTAGCAACCACATCTTGCATAGCATAAGTCCAACTTTGTCCTAACAAGAGATTATAGTCGAGGGGAGCATCGACTACCTCTACTTCAACACACACGGGCTTCCCTCCTAACTGCACAGGGAAAGAAGGAACGATGCCATGTGGTCAGAAAGAACGACCGTTGAAAGTAGTGAGGAGAGTAGGTGATGGAGACAAAGCGGGCTGACCAATGGCCTTCCAAGATTCTAACGACATAACGCATATCAAGGCACCCTCGTCGACCACCGTGCGGAAGATATTCCATGTAAAAGTTTTCATGGGATGCGCCACTACTATCTGAAACGCTACGTGGTAAGGTAGACGAGGTTTTAAGTCGGTTGTATCTAACATGATGGTACTTGGATTACAAGTCTCAGTAGATCCCAAAGCAGTTAACAAGGATTTCCTCTGAGCAAGGCAACTTTGGAGGACCTCCAAAGCAGACATCGTACAAGGGGTTTGTGATAAATCCTCCACCACAGAGTAATTTTGGGCAGCCCTTGCATTTGGGTTGTGAGAAGCTTTATTAAATGCACCCTTTGGAATGCGTGTCATTGTTTCTCCCAACGTATTCTTGATCTATAGAGGAAGAGATGGGAGCTTAGCTTCTTTACCCTTCTCAGAAGCGCTTGGTTTACTATAGTCATGCGCTCTAGTCATTATGAAAGCATCACTCCTAACCATATATACGTTCGCGGATGAGGGATTGTTTGGAGGAGGGCAGGTTTCTTGGCTGCCCCCTTCGGCACTTGTAGAGGCTTGAGTTAAATTTTTCACATGTTGAAAGGGATTAGTCAACATTTCCTGTTGTTGCTGTGTGAAAAACGTTTGGGCCTCTGAAAGTCAAGGACAAAGATGGGTCGGGTGGTCTTCCACATACAATTTTCACAGATACCTCACCTTCCATTTTTCCATGGTGTCCCCGCCAGCATTATCAATTGGTTTTTTATCCCCCTTACCCTTCTTTCGTTGTTTTTTCATCCCTTCAGGCTACTGGGTGGCCTTTGGGTTAGTTGACTGCACGGAATGTAATTCCGATGTTTGGGTAGGAGGAGAAGCCAAAGCAGTAGTCTGGCTGGCTGCTGAATGTTGTATAGATAACTGTTGCAATTGTTTTGTCAATTGCTCAGCAGGCTTGGTTTGTGCTGAACCAACAATACCATCGGCATGTGGTCCAACTCTCTGTCTAGTTTTATCCAGTATCGATCGTGGTGCATCCGACAGGATGTTGTATAATAAACCAGACTGAGAATAGATGAGCTCAAACTGTTGAGCCCTCATGATGACATCTTCTTCGGAGAAAACTCCAGAGGTTGCGATGTCTTCAGATAATTGTGGGACAAGAGACTTAAGGAACCACTCAAGAAGGAATGATGGTGGGACTGGTACTTTGATTAGACTCTTTTGGCGTCTCCACTCTCAGATATGATTAGAGATATGGTCCACTATTGTCTATTCGAAATTGGCAAGCATTTCTGTGCCAACATTGTATCTCACAGGTAACTGGAAATGGTTAAGGAAGGCCATTGCTAGTTCTCCAAAAGAAGAGTATATTGAGCGATCGAGCTCGATGTACCATTTCGTGGCACTCTCGATAAGAGTGCGTTGAAACAATTGCAACTGTACGGAGTCATCTTTCAATGAGTTAGATGAACACCAAAGATGGAAGGTAGTCACATGATCACCTGGATCTTCGTTAGGCTTGGCCTCGAACTTTGGAATGTCTGAAGGAAACTTCGTTGGCATATGAGGCCAATGTGGATCATGACAAATAGGATCATTTAACAACCTTGTCAAATATAGCAAGTGTAACGTCGCTAGGAATGGTAGTTTGGGTTGCTACTGATAACCTGGGAAAAAGGGTCCTGGAGTTTGACTGGCACCAGGTTGCCAGGAAAAGTTTGGCTGCTGGCCCAGATTCTGGTAGAAACCATGGCCCTGTCTAGCATAAGGATTTTTCATCTGTGGAGACATCATTGGCTGATTTCCCATAAAGGACATAGGGTGTTGGGCATGCATCATGTTCGAAGGACTTTGAGAAGGATTACCCCATGCCGATCTTGATGGGAGAGGCATAGTAGTCTGTCCAGGGTTCCATTGACTATGGAAAGAATTACCCCAGAACGACATTCCAGAGGAGGGAACGGATCCTTGTCCTGAGTTCCAAGGTCCTGCTATATGTGCCCCCAGTGCAGGAATAGTACCTTGGGCTAGAGTAGACTGTCCAAAAATGGGATTTCCCCCAAATGGGAAAGCGACGGATGGGAAAGTGTTGTTACCAAACGTCTCGTTCCAAACAAACAGTGATGAACCTACCGACATACTGTGCACAGGTGTTCCTTGACTCCCGGCTCCAAATAAACTAGTGTGTGCAGGCTGCCTGGCAGACTGCTGACGCAGACCACCAAGCAAAGGGAATGAAGGAGGGATATGACCTCCTGCATAAGGAAAGGCGTTAAAAGGGATAGGAGTGCCCCCAAGTTGGCCTTGGAAGGGAGAATTAGAGCTCCCTACCCCAAACCCAAAGTCTGTAAAGTGGAGTAAGTGAGTGCAGGACTTGTACCCGAACTAGGCATACCATATGAGAACGGAGGGCCTGTCACACTAGGTGTGAAGGGTTTTGTGGCCGCTGCCATAGATGGGTTTGGTCCACTGTGCGACGTAGTTGCGGCTGAGACCATGGTGGCTTGGACCGACGCCGGTAAGTTAGGATATGATTCTCCTGTGGTAGGAACTGTGGTGGGAATGGAAGAATTCCCAGAAGAAGTAACATCGTTTGTTTCCATAGCGGTGTGAGCCACAGACAGGCATTCGTAAAATTGGATTGGTACAATAAATGGTGGCTAGGTATCAGTCGTGGGGGTTTCAACTAAGCCAAGAGTGGCGGTTGATTCCTCCTATAGTTTTTTGGGCACAAAGGTTTGTAACTCGGTCGCTTCAAAACACCCTTGTTGGTCTAGCTTCCACCTTAATGGTGGCGAGGGTGGCTCCAGTGTAACCGGCGGTAGGCCCAGAAGCCTTCATGACCGAAGAAGCTCAGGATCCTCCACTGTGTGAGAAGATCTAAGACACACTAAGGTATTCTACACGTTCAAAAAGTAACACACACTAAAAAGAAGCCCCTAAGAGATAAGACAAGCAATCACTAAACTATTTGGAAGAATAGTTACAACAACCAACACTAGAGCAACTTACCTGTGGAAGTGAAACTCAAATACGGAAGCACCCTTTGGGTATACTCTGCAAAGCATGGCCCAATGTCTGTCCTAGGTACTGCGGTATACCCCCACAGTCACCCGTGTATGTCCCTAAAAAGATTGGCAACTAGGTTGCCAGCATGCAAACAGTCACCAGGCGGGTACAGTTGAAAGTCGGGTAGACCACAATGAGCAGGGTATCAAGCCCAAAACCTGTCAAGGGTATCGAGAGAAAATGGTTTGGAAGAAAACTAAGGACCTCGAATGGATTCGAGACCCATGAATCCCCGTGGCAAATGCAAACGACGAAATCCCAAAACAAGCCCTTGATATGTGTTCTCCACTATGATTGCTCCGGCTTTGGAGAGGTTATCTCTGCTACCTTTCAGCACGTGACCTCATGTTTATCCCCTATGTTAGAGGGGGGTCCCAGATAAATTCCACAAAAATGGACTTAGACACTCCCTATCGCAGACTCTAATGTTTGGTTTTGAATGGCCTTGGAGAGTTTCCTCTCCAACCTAATCCAAGGCCCTAGTCCTGAACTAGTTTGTGAACCCTACAAACAAAAAGTCTAATAGATTTTAAATTAGCGTTGCTTTTATGGTTTTTATTATGTCAAGGGGTATGAGGGTGAAACTGATGATGTGTAAATATGAAAGAAAAAAACAAATGGAAAAAGCTGGAAACAAAAGACTTTTACTAAATGCAAAATTTCGACAACTTTTCACAAAGAAAGATTTCTTTTTCTTTTCAATTTTTCTAAAATTTTATACAACAAACATAAAGGAATTTCGCTCGACTACGAGCTACTTATGCTCTAAATGCACTGTAAAAACTTATGAAATAAAAGACTTCTCCCTAGCTAATGATGCAGAAACACACTCTTCCAACAAAGAAGAAAATGAAAAGAGAGATTTTTTTATTTATTTAAATGCTAGTAAAGCAACAAAGGGAAAATACCGACAAGCACAAAACCAAGAAAAACAAATTCTGGCTTAAAGCGTAGATCACAAAGAATCATAGTAAAGACACACAATGGCAATCAAGAAAACAAAGACTCTTACGCTTGTCTAAAAACCATAAAAACAAATTTCTTTTATATTTTTTGTCAACTATCAACTGAGAAAAAGTAGGCTAAGGGTAAAATGACCTAACCTACTGACTGTTCAACCCTAGACTCAAACACCTAAGAGGAATACTTCTCATCAAAGGAGGGGATGACTACCCCACCCTGATTAAAAAGTATCTTGTCAAGCACGCTGCTGTCACTAAAACAACACACGTGCAAATGCATGCTGAGCTGAAACATGCAGCGTGTACACATGAGCTGACCTTGTACAGGCCACGTGTATGTATAATTCTAAGAAAAAAAATTAAAACAGACAGTCCAGACCAGGAAGAGGCCTCTGTTATTGATAACCAGGGTCCCTTGAAGGCTTGGATGCTCTTTCTAACATAAAAGAAAAATAATGCAAGGAATAACAAGGAAAAAAGGCAATCTAAGATAGGACTGTGAACCAACAAGACTTAGACAGAATTCTAGAAAACCCCCTGAGAATGTATAATTCTGACAGGGAAGAGGTGGACTGCCTCTAAAAGTTCTCTAAACTCCTACACGCTACTGTTATCCCTACAGCTATCATTCACACGCGGGCTGTAAGAGGATAGGGCGCGAGTACACATGTGTAGGCCTTCTGTAGGCCGCGTGTACCTCTGTGTGTCTCGACAAATACCGTCAAGCAAAAGTCAGGGAAAACTGGTATGAAGAACCAGGCTCCCTGCTAGCTCAGACCTTATAGAAAAAGACAGGCAAAGAAAAACTAAAAACCTAATCTTTAAACTACACAAAAACTTTAAAGAAATCCAGAAACCCTAAAGAGTATTTTCCCCAGTATGGTCTCCAATTCTGTTGTTAGGAAAAATACCCTACGGACTAGCAAACTAGGGTCAAAATTGCATGCAGATTTTGATCGTAAAGAAATTACTTTTTAACCTACCACCCAAAACTTAAACCCCTCTTTCACAGTACATGCATGGAAAGGAACTACTAACCTTGTTACTGGCATTCGGTGTAGATCCTCAGTTGCGCTTTGACCACTTGCTTGCATTGCTCCTTCCAAAGATGACCTGCAATCAAGAGAAACAACTATGCATGCATGCTACTTCTCTACTCAAGGGTTAGAAGTTAAGCATAAATTAACCAAATAATAGATAACTCATGCATTGGTACGGGAAAAGTATTCTTTTATTATTTGAAAAATGAATCAACTTACAATCAAAGTCAAGACCGGCCACCACTCCTTGAACTTGATCCTGGGCTCCTCTTCTTCTGTCGTCCAACTACTTTGCGTTAAATCTCCTTTGGCATGAGGAAAGGCTAAAGGGTTGTGACAATGGATTAGGTAAATGGGCAGATTTTCTTCGCTATATTTTTTCCTCTTCCAAATGGTACCCCTACCCCTTCTTTTATAAGCTAGAAGGAGCTAGGGTTTTGGACGAACCCTCGACCATGCATGGACGGGAGTTTCAGTTAACTGACCCATATCTTTTTGTTCCGTCGACAACTTTCCTTTTTTTTGTGCTTTGTTAGGTACACATGGGCTGTAGTGGGCCTGCCAGCGTGCACACGCGTGCAGTAATGGGTTAGGGTGTGTGGGCCTTGACACAAGAGGATTTTCAAAGAGTTGTTCAGCAGAGTTTTGGCAAAGAAGGGATATGAGTTGGCTTGATGCCGTAAAAGCATGTGTGGTGCAATTTAGGGTTATAACAACCATCTATGAAGAAGCCGCAGGAAATAAAGAATGGAAGGATTCCATGGTCGAGGAATACAAGTTAATAGTGAAGAATGACATTTGGGATGTGGTTCCTATACCTAAGGAAAAATCATTTGTGATATCCAAGTGGATATTCAAGACAAAGAATGATGTAGATGGAAGCATTGAGAAGTACAAGGCTAGATTTGTAGCATGAGGATTTTCTCAAAAAGAAGGAATTGACTACGAGGATACTTTTTATCCCGTGGAAAGATATACTTCAATAAGGGATATTCTTTCAATAGCTACTATGATGAAATGGAAGGTTCATCAAATGGACATGAAGACGACATTTTTGAATGGGGTAATAGAGGAAGAGGTTTATGTGGAAAAACTACAAGGATTCGATACACATGACACGGAGACACATGTGTGCAGGTTAAAGAAGGCATTATATGGATTGAAGCAAGCACTGAGAGCATGGTATGGTCAGATTGATGGTTTTCTGATGAGCTTGGGATTTACCAAGAGCAATGTAGATCCTAAATTTTACTTCAAGGTTGAGGATGATGGATCGGTGATATTACTACTATATGTGGATGACCTGTTCTTGATAGGAGTGGAGAACCTCATCATTGAGTGAAATATAAAACTCGCTACAAAGTTTGAAATTAAATACCTAGGTTTGATGCACTACTTTTTGGGTCTAGAGGTATGGTAGAGGAAGAATAAGCTATTCCTAAATCAAGGAAAATATGTTGTGGAGATATTTAAGAGGTTCGAGATGTTGAACTGTAAACTGATGGCTACACCAGTGGAATCAAATATGAAGTCGTTGGATGATACGAATTTAGAGGTTTTGGATGCTACATTATATGGGAAATTGATTGGAACATTGGTGTATTTGACAAATACACGACCAAATATATGTTTTGTTGTGAACACCCCGAGTCAATACATGGTTGACCCAAAATGTGTTCACCTAATTGTAGTAAAAAATGTGATGAGGTACCTTACATGTATAGTGGATTATGGGCTCAAGTATGTTGTAGACAGTGAGATCAGTCTAGTTGGATATTCAAATTCAGATTGGGTCGGTAGTGTTGCAAACCAAAAAATTACATTAGGATGTTGCTTCACTTTGGGATCTGGTATGATTTCATGGATCAGTAATAAAAATAAATATGAATGAGGCAGGGTATTTGACAGCATGTGCAACAAGTCATGAAGAAGTGTGGCTTTGAAAATTATTGATTGGATTATTCGATATTGTGATGGAGGTGACCTGTATCCTGTGCAACAACTAGAGTTGTATAAAGTTGTCATAGAACCCGATGTTTCATGATAGGTCAAAGAATATCGAAATAAGGTATCACTTTATCATGGATATGGTGTAGAAGGGAGTAGTGCGACTCAAATATGTGGCTATCGATGATCAGGTTGCAGATGTGCTGACAAAGCCATTGTCAAGGTTGGAGTTCGAGTACTTCAAGGACAAGCTCGACGTAGTCCCTCTTCAGAGGGAGTGATGGCTTGAGATGTTATCGCAAGGTAGTGGATGCCATGATGACATGTTGTAGCTATTGGAGAGCTACCCACCATCCCTAGATGCATGCTGAAGAGACGAGGTACAAATGTTATCACAAGGTATCGGATTTCATGCATAATATTTTTTATCTTTCTGTGGGAAATTGGATAGTCTCATGATGACATGTTGTAGCTATTAGAGAACTAAACACCGACCCTAGATGCATGCTGTGAAGTCATTATGGATTTCTTGTGATGTATAGATTCGTGTGTCCGACAGTCAATGGTCATGAGCTTGTGTGGATGGAGAAAATGTTAGAGTCTGTATCGGATAAAATACCTTCCTCATTAAGAGGGAGTGTTGAGATTTTATGTAATTTCGGAAGTTATTCCCAAATGTAATTGTATTGGTTATTCCTAAGTGTAACTGTGAAATGGTTTATTGATAATTCATGTCTTTTAGGTATTTTAGAGTATAAATAGAGGTTATATTGAGTCATTTTAATCACTCATTGAATATAAGTACAAGAGAGTAGCACACACTTATCTAGGAGGCTATTCTTGGTTCGTGTTTGGGTCTCTTTGGTATTGATTTCATGAAAGAGAATTGTATGACATTGTACATATTGGAGGAATCTATACTGAGGAAAGTTTGCAGGGTTTTATCCCCCTTGAGGGTTTCCCTGAGAATATATCTTATTGTTCTGTGGATATTTATCTTTTAGTTGTGATCCTTTTGCATATTAAATAATAATAAAAGAATATAATATTTTAACTGTTGGAAAAACAAAAAGAAATCAACAATATATACTCAACACCCAACATTTTCAACAATTACTTTGCCTCTTTGTATCTACTAGGAAAAAAATTGTCACTAGGAAGAACCTTATCTTTGAATATCCTATAGTTAGTGGGAAATATAATTAATGTACAAGGACATTTAATGTTTATAAAAGAAACCAGCATTTCTAATGTTGATTGTGTGGCAAGATTTCACAAAATTAATATAAGGCACTTGCTATTCAATTACCTCAATATTGTTGAGAAACATGCATTTGACATGCCAAACTTTGCTTTCACATTGTAAAGTAACATTGTTGCCCCAAGCTAGGTAGACTTTAACTGATAACTAGGTCCAAAGAGATGAGTGGTTGAAGAAGATTTTAGGCTTTCGAAAATGGTATCATTGATATGAACATCATCCCCTAGTTGATCGTTATGGAATGCATCTAACAAAATTGGATCCATGGAAGTCATATCCCATAAGTAATCATCCATGCCAACCTCTTTTTGATTGTCTCCATTGCCAACTTCTGAATAACTACTATTGTTGTAGTCATTCCTAATTAGTGAATCTGGGCATAGTGGGAATTGAATAGGTGGTTGATTCAACCATTCTTGTTACACTTCCTCTTTGATTTGTGCTCTCATTGCAACCTTCTATCGAGTTGACATTCTTGTGGGATGAAACGAGATGGTAGGTAGGTCATTCATCATCAGAATAACCCTAATTTAAAAAATATTGAAGATTAGTACATCGATGCTATTAGTAAGCACAATGCAATAATTTGTTTGTTCAAATTACATTATACCAAACAATTATTACCATCGTTGACCAAGGATTGCAGATAGAATATGGAATGCCATAATTGGTAGGGTAAAGCGACTGTCCATTTTCATCTACCAACTACTTGCAGTATGTTGCTCCTGATAAGACCTTTTGACGTTTTTTAACAGATACTGGAATATTTTATGCATCCGAACTCAATTATGAATCAGGATCCTGCAAATTTGGATACATTTTTATTCAAATTGATATGGATAAAAAAAAAATTCAATGAAATAATTGAAACATAAATAAAATAAGTTAAACTTACTAGAGATGGAAAGGAGAACTCTGTGATGGACTTTGAACAATATGGAATGGGATGGAATTTGAAGAATTGGCCATTTCATCATATAATAAGGTTTTCTCCCTGCATTTCAGCAAAATTAGCAATACATTTTCTTGTACATATCTAAAATAAATTTCGAGGACCATACCACAATCTAAGGTTGAATATAGTTTTGAAACCATTTTTTAAGAATAAGACGACATAAAACGTAAAATGCATATTGAAGTATTGCAAGTCATGTGAATTCATCCTAAAAGATAATTTGAGATGAATATACTATTCTGTGTGCAAATAAAATTTCAAATAACTTTAAAAGCATCCTGGTGCTCTTATAAACCAAAAATGCACTGGTGCACATATTAACAATAAGCACCGATGCGTTGAAAAATCAACCACACTGTGTTTCTAGATTTTGTTAATAAAATAAATTATATGTTGTTCGTGCATCAAATAATATGGACGCACATGTGTTTAATGTAATATGCATCTTACATAAATGCATCGTCGTGCCAAAAAAGTTAAAAAAAAGTGTGATTTTTTTAAACAATTAAAAAAAGAGTGGGAATCGAATTTCATAAAATCATTTAAATACTAAAAAGCTATTCACTATTTCATAATTTTGCAAAATTTTGTTGGGGAGAGACTTGCAAGAGAGACATGCGGAGGAACACTATGGAGGAGAAGAATACTTTGGAACCACAATATTATTCAGAATATAAGAATTTGAAGGGTATGGTGATTCACACTAAACCCTTTTCATAAAGTTTTTATAATATTAAGAAGGTGTTCAATATTTTCATTATTTTTCTGAAATTTATAGGAGACAAATTTGGAAGAGAGACATATCAGAAAGAAATGTGGAGTAGAAGAATACTTTGGAACAACATAAATATTCAGAAAATCAGGATTTGGAGGGTATGGTGATTCACTCAAAACCCTACATTCAGAAAAATAAAAATAAAAAAACCATACTTACCTTAAACCCTTGTTTGTGATTTCTTACATGAATGCAAAATTTCACCCTAGGGTTTAACTCCCTCTATCACTTCATAATTAATGATTTTCATTTTAGGTATTTTAGATCTAATGGGTTTCTTTTTCTATATATAAGTGTTTGGCATGTGATGCAAAGGGACCACTTATTGCATCAGATGCCAAACATAGTCGACCATCTACCTTTTTTAAAACAATAATTTAAATGATTCTCGATTTGACATTTTTTAAATAATGTTTTCTGATTTTTTGGTGCACCATTTCGACAGAAACGCACCAGTGCGTTTATTTATAAGGAACACATCGATAAAGCCATTTTTTTTTAATTTAAAATCTGGTGCAAAAAGAAAATGTCGTTGATGTTCTCCTCTAAAATATCGCCGATATTCTCATCTAAACAACATAGAAAACGATGTCACATAATTTTTTAATTTTTTTTCTTCTCATTGGTGTGTAATTTTTCTATTGCTTTTTTGTTATGAATGTTTAATATTTTTGTTTTCTACTGTAGTCGTTGTGATGTCTTCTATATATATCACACTGTTGTAATTCACAATATTTAAAAAATAAAAAAATCGGTGCGTGTTTTTGTATGGAAAGCCCTAATGCGTTTTATGTAATAAACACACCAGTGCTTTGTATATAACAAGTGCACCGATTACAACGATTTTTTTTCGTTGAAATTTATGTGATTTATTTATAAAATATACTTAATAATTTTTGTATTGAATGGTACAGGTTGTATATTGATACAAATATGAGTGAGAAGAGTTCAAATAAGATTTTTTTTTGTTGAGACAATGATGACACATCCGGAAAAACAAAAAAGGCAAGTTCTCTGTAAATTCGATACAAAATTAATATGGTTGAACTATATGTAAGTTTAACTAATATGTATTGGTTAGTGTGTGTCATGCAGGGCCACAAAATGAGGAAACTTGATAAGATAATTTCTGATCTAACTGTAGAAGAGCGTAAAAACTTAATGGAAGAATTGCATAGGGATGAATCAGGTGAATGAAAAAATACTATTCAATATGATTTTTTTTTTTTATGAATTTTCATTAATAATATACTTAGGAATATTAGATGAAATGTTTCAAACAATCTATTAATTCACATATGTTTAATGTTCTACAGGAACCAACAATGAGGGAAAAAAGTATCATCATAACAAAACAAAATTAATTAATATAGAAGATGTAAATGATGATGAATTGGTCCTTAGCTCATCTAGAGTGATGTTGGAGATTAATCAAAGGGGGGAAAACTTTTACAGAACTATGAGGGATATAGTGGAATGAATGTATAGACGTACTTTTCACTTAGAATATATAAATCAATCCAATGATTCAAAGAGCCAAGTTATATTTAAACTACAGGAATCATTTCTAGAGAAATGGCCAATGAGACCTGTCAGACTTGCAATACAAAAAACATACAACAACAAAAAAGAATCATTCAAAAAGTAATATTCCTAAAAATGATTTTTAAGTATATATATATATATATATATA
>JZKD02S2174534.1:464123-474993 GCA_000966675.3 Picea glauca
TAGCATCAGTGACAGGTATTTTATTTTCAAAATTATGAAGTATATACTCAATTTTAACTTGTATGCAAAGTATCATGTAGATTTAAATTGTTATGCATAGTGTGTTATGTAAAAAATGTTTTATTTTATTTATAAAATTCTGGGAATGAATATGCAAATTTTTAGTTCTGTTAAAATTCCACTCTGTTGAAATTTATGGTAGCCAAAATGAAATCTAGGTTGTTACAAAACATTATATCCAAATTCACTCATCAAAATATAAGATATATGTAAATTTTTTGATAAATAATGGAATTAAAAAAAAACAATAATTTCACTATCACATGTCGATGTTTCTCAGTGTATTTTAATTATTAATCTCATTGGCACATTTAATATTAAAACTTACCAGTGTGTTGCATATGAAATTTGCACCAGTGTTTTTATGTAATCAATTAACACTGGTTTCAATATTGATTTAATACCACAAGATTATATTAATAATTTGGCTAATGGTACGTTAATCTTATATGAAGCATATGTGCATATGTGTTATTGATACGCACCGATGCTATTGTGTTATTGATAAGAATTGGGGATTGTTTGTTATTGCAAAGCACCAGTGCTTTTGATTTTAATGCACCGGGTCGTTTTCCCCTGTAACGCACCCGTGCATATTATTTTATACATCATCGATGCCTTCTTATTAATAACGCACTAATGGGTTCTATGAAGAAAGCCTCAGTGCTTAATTATTTTTAACTCTCCCGGTGTGTTTTGATGTTAAAGCCATAGTGCTTATAAGACAAACGCCCTAGTGCTTAAATATTTTACTGCCCCGGTGCTTTCATATTTTATTGCCTCAGAGCTTGACGTTATGTGTACAATTGTGACGCCACTTTGTTATGCTACACGTGAAACAAGTACAATTTTTTTTTTGAAACAAGATGACAACAATGACTACGCCTCCATGCGTTGGCACACAGGCAACTGAGAAAAACCTACATAAAACAACCAGGAGCAATGATTGTCCGCTAGAAACAATGTTACCATGCCTACAGGCTAAGGGACAACATCCCCATCCTGACACAACAACCTCGACGACCCGTTAATTAGATCCTCGACGACGTGCAACCAAACACATGAAGACATTCATCACAAGCGCCAATAACAACTATAACAACTAACTCCCCACAACAGGTAGCACAGACTCCACCAAGTTATCCATTTCCTCTATCCCAATAGGATGCGCGATGATCCCCTTCAGGACCCACCACGTACTCCAAGGGTTCCACTCGCCTCTTGACTGACTTGGTAGACATAAAAAAAAACCTAGAGTCAATACTCCGCCAGGTGATCTTGTGGGAGACTAAGGGCCTCTAAGGAATAAGGCCCCTGCCTTATTGCGCACCCCTTAGAATCATCATGAGAGACTGCCGTAGTCGTCCCTCACAGCATCGTGGGTCTTCTCAAACTAGATAGTTGTTAACCTATAGTTCGAACCACAATGGGAGTGCTAGTAGGCTGTGGCAGGGCTATTGTCCACACCTCTCCCTCAATGTCTTTGGTAGTCAAGCGTGACCCCTCTACTCCACATGTGAGTCTGGTTGGAAAACTATCGTTAGCCTGCATCATCAACGAATCATGTCATAAATATATCCATAATCATATCATCTAATCAGATGCACAAATGTCATATATATACAACAATCAAACCCCAATAGTCCATTCCCTGACTCGATCCGGAGTCTAAGGGGTTCAATCGATGCCTCTGCATCCTCGAGGTCCAAAATCCTGTACACTCAGGAAAATCCATTCAATAGCACCTGTCTAAGTCAATACAACAAAATAACATATAATCACATCCATAGTGAATCATAATAATAATCAATGGTCAATGGTAAAATAATCTAGATCACTTGCACAAGAGCGGGGTGTTACAAAAACACCGGTGTTGTAGGTGTATGTATGCACCGATGCTTGTGCCTTATACAAATACATTGATTTGTAAACATCTGCTAACACCTCTGACCATCCTGATTTTTTTAGTTATAATCAACTTCCATTATAGTATCTACAAAAACATCCGCTATCTATAATAGATGTTGTAGCGAAGGTTTTTTTTTACAATGTTTTCCAATTTTGTAACACAAGAAGCCTCTGCTAAAAGTTGTTTTCCTTGTAGTGATCCTTTGAGCATAATTCCACATCAGTTTGATATATATGATTGACTACACCTATAGTATCCACTAGTTTCACTTTAGGAGAGCGTAAGATGTCCAAATCCTCATAGTTGGGTAGTGAAAAGGCATAAAGAGAGGATTCTCCAATAAGAACATAAGTCGAGGTGGAGTAGATGAAACCAAAGATTCTAGCAACCAAATATTGTAGAGAATCAAGGTGAGATTTTAGCTCCAAGTACTGCTAGCAATAAATATGCATGAAGGTAGTGACCTATATATCCAATTATTTAATCCCTATAAGTTGGGTTGTAGTTTCCACTACACACTAATCCCTGACCCTATTCTATACTTTAATTTTCCTATCATAATCTTCACGCTAGTTATTCCATTGAATGGTGGAATTCATCACACAACACTAAGATTCAAAAACCTCACACTCATATCAATTAATACCTCATTGGACCTCCTTAAGCTTGCATGGGATGCAACATTTATTCCTGCAATAGAAATGGGCCATTTCTATTGCACATATATGGAAATTCCAAGTTGGGCTTGCCCTAACTAGAGCACCTTGTATTTTCACCTTAGGTTTGAGAAAATACTATTTGCTAACTTCACCCTAGACCAGTGCACCCTTTCTCATTTCTAATAATCCAATGCTATGAGGAATGAGATATGAGATTGATTCAATCAAATTGAGATCATCCAAAACATACATAACAATAAACCCACACAAAATCTTCAATTCACCCATTGTAAGATGCATAAAACCACATACTAGCAAGAGATGAATAAGGTGGAATGAGAGTAGGGGGATCATTAAATCCCCATCCCTTTATGCTTGCATGACACCCCCTTATTATTGTATGACATAACTATCATAATGAGTGAACATTTTATGGGAGGGAGATGAGATATGGATCCCCCCCATTTATCTTAAGCAATCCTTCATTCATTCTTGCTCCTATGTTGTCCTAAGCATTGACCTCCCTCTTAATCCAATGCAATAATCCTTTATGTGGGATGATACGGTATGAATTTTTGGAGAAGGGTTTGATGGAATAATGATCTTATGACTAACAAAGAATATTGGACCAATGTGTCTTGGCAAACTCCTTTCTCATTTAGCATGACCAGGCCTTGCTAAACTCCTATTGCTTCTACCTCATTAGTGGTTGCATTTCCTAGTTTCCATGTATACTCTATTTTCTTTTGTTTATCTAGGTCATAGATGACACCCCCCTACCCCACCCCCCGCACAATACTCAACACCTACCACTCATAGGTTACCCTTCGATCCGGGATCAAAGAATAATATATATTAATTCCTCTTCGATCTCTACTTCTAGAATTCACAATCCCCTAGTCTAAGATGTTGTTTATGGGACTGATTTGATTTCTTGATTTGCATGTTTGAATGCATTGGTCATTCTAAGATAAGAGATTTAATCCCATTCATCTCCTTAGATTCATAGTTATCTAGTGAAAGTTTCCTATTCCATTAGATAGGATTGTCTTATGCAAGAGCCACTACACATGATTGACCACTCCCTTTAGGGTGGAGGATTCTTAATGAAATATGGTGCAATTCCTATCTAACCATATTTTCCAAGATACATATTTTGACATAGAAATCTGAACTCTTTAGAGTAGATACTTATTAGTTATTTTGTGAAGGTACAAATCCTACTATGACAAGAACATTTTCCTCCAATACCTAGGCATTAATATTGTTTGTCTTAGCTTCACAAAGGATAATGTCCATACCAAGTGGGTGAATTTACATTCCATACATAGATGTTTGGTTGTATCTTCTAATCAAAGGAAAATGGGGAACTTGGAAGGACTATGAAATCCCCTCTTTTTCAAGTTCTCAGCTATTAGAAGTTTCCCTACAACATGATCCAACATAAAATATAAACTTTTGGAAGATTGTCTCCGCTCTTGATACATTTCCAAATTGTGAATCATAGGGAAATATCTAGAGAATCCAACATGAGGGGACAACCTTATTTTATAGTGTATGGTCCTCCATTTATCCCCTATCCTCGAGAATCCTCAATGCCTTTTCCCCAAGTTGTTTCTTTGTGAATATGAGAATATAGAGGTAGCAATTGGTCTTTGAGGTTGCTAGTGGGATGAAGATATTTCCATCCAATGTATATTCTAGTATCTTATTGCTCTTAGATTGATAAATGAAAGAGGGTGGAAATCCTTTATTCCATTATCCAGTCCTTGATGGCCGATAATGATAGTTCTTAGGGGAGAGGAGGGTGTCCCAAAACTTTATCTTCCCATATCCATATAAGTTTCCCATTTCTAGGAACCCAAGATAGTTCGTCTTGAATAATGGGAGTTGTTGCCTTGCATAAGCACCAAATGGGGGAACCATTTGTTTTTGGGAGGGATACATCAAGGTTTTTTAGTCTTCGTCTAATCAAATAATTTTTGTAGATTACATCCTTCCACCACTCCTTCTTCCCCCTAGTTACCCTCCACAATATTTTAGTATCTAATGCTAGATTCATCAAAAGGGGATCTCATCTCACCATTCCACCTCTGTATATAATGGCACCCTCATTGTGGCCCAATTTATTAGATGGTATATTTTACTATTTGTCTTTCCTCCTTTCTGTAGAATCTCTTCCAACCATTTGCATAATGATTGATTTTGAAAATAATGTTGAATCTTGATAGATCAAGAGGGTTGACAATACATATTTAATCAACATGACATCACTAGTTGGATTGGAGCCATTGTGATCCCCACTTGACCATTTTGTTTATGATTTTATGTAGAATTAGAATTTAGTAAGCCACCTTTGAGTGTATTAGAGCGTTTGTGGTCCCCATATACCTAAACATCACCAATGGTTTTCTAGAGAAAATTCCATGGCACTAGAAACTTGTTGTGATGTCTATGAAGAAGCATTCAATCCATGTATATTACTTTTGGAATTGTTTATTTTTCCCCTTGAGGAATCAAGGAATATTTTCATCACTTTCTTGAACCTATTGGCTATCTCCACTGAACCACCCCGTAGAAAGAGAGTTTCATCACAAATTATGAGTGATTTATAGCCTTGACTCTTTTGACAATTTTAATCCCCATCAAATTTCCAATATTTCTCTCCTACTCAAGCTTCATTCCCATGTTAGCCACCATTAAAATATATAACATAGAGGAAAGAGGGAATCATTTCCCCAAGCCTCGTTTTCTTTGAAAGAATGAGGTCGACTTATCATACACCAAAGGGGCTATCCAGGTGTGGTCAATGCAACCCTTGGTCCAACCAATTCACTGGGGTGCAAAACCAAATATTTACAAAAGTTTACCAAATATTTAAAGAACTTTGTAGAGGAATCCATGCTTGACTTTATCAAATTCATTGGACATATATATTTTAATAACCATTCCTTTCTCACTATAATTTGACTAGCTGGAATGAATGGCCTCTTAGACAAGGAAAATATTAGTTATTATCTACCTTTGCTTTACAAAATCCCATTAGTTTTCCAATCTAAGAATATGTAACAAAATATCTAGCCTGTTTGTTAGGATTTTTGTAAGAGGCATTACATAGATATATTGGCTAGAACTTGGAGAAAGTAGTGGGGTTTATTTCTTTAGGAATTAAGATTAAAAAAATGAATTTACCTTTCTCCCTAGTTTTAACTTTTGTCTGATTTGATTTAGCATTTAACATAGGTCATGGGTGATTATTTCTAAAAATCCTTATTAAAGTGAATGATGAATCCATGTGACCTTGGTTCCTTGTTCGGATCTAGGCTCTAGATAATTCTAATTACTTCCTTGTCCTCTATGCTCCATATTAAGGCCCAATTATCCTCAGCCATGAGCAAACTAAGTATGGCTTGAAGTATGACCTGTGTGGCTTCTTTTGTGTCTAGAAATTCTTCTATGTATAAACTAGGATTTTCATTATGAAGTTATCTTATTACTTCCTTGTCCTCTATGCTCCATATTAAGGCCCAATTATCCCTAGCCATGAGCAAACTAAGTATGACTTGAAGTATGACATGTTTGGCTTCTAAGGTTATGGAAATTCTTACATGTATAAACTTCTATAATGATCATGACTTTCATTACGAAGTTTCTCAAACTTAGTGAACCATACCATGTTTTCTAGAATTATTTCTTGGACACGATTTCTAAGTTGCTATGCACAAGCTTGTTTGTGATAAACGTCATATTTCTGCCTCTTGCTTTTAGCCACGGGCGTTGGTGCATATAACAAGGCCGTTGGTGCGTGATAATATTACAAATGACAATGATGACCAGAGACGACTGAGGTAGGAAAATCACAACAATGGAGAAAGACAAATCGTCGTTTTGTCAAATTCCCTCATCCGTCAAACACTGAGCTGGAGAGAGATAAAATAGGGAAAATGAAAGATGTAGAGATCGATTTGGGAAATCGGAAAGCAGTTACATGGCTCTGAGTATAGATCAATGGACGCCCATGATAAAAGAGACCTTGATGCTCTCTTGTCGTTCAGAAAGTCCATCGCATCAGATCCACATGGCTTGCTCTACAACTGGACAACCGAGAACTCTCAAAACATATGTTGGTCATGGCGTTTGTTGCAGACAACACACCAAAAGAGTGGTATGGCGTTCGCTGAAAACAAGTTCACCCATAGCATCCCTGTAGTCCTTGCCAATTTGACTTGGTTGTCCTTTCTACAACTTTGTGAAAACCAACTCACCAGTGACATCCCTATAGCCCTTGCCAATTTGACTCAGTTGACCTCCCTTTATCTTTGTGAAAACAGGCTCATCTGTAGCATCCCCATAGCCCTTATCAATATGAGTTGTGTTTGTTGTGTGCTTTAGTAATTTTCAATCTTTGAAATAATATATAGGCTTCAACTAAATTATTGAAAAAATAGCCTAGACTACATGAATAAGCAACTATAGATTTCATTTCAGGGTTATATATATCCCCCAACCCTACTGTCACAATGAAAAGGAAGAAAAGTAGAACATTATGGACATTAAGACTTCAAGAGAATCTACATCAAGTTCATTTAAAGGAAAATCACATGTTATGTTTGGAGAAAGTGAAAGATCAATAGAGAGCTAAAGATGCTAATAGGGTAGCCATGAATTCCCTAATACTACAATAAATCAAATTCAGATGTTGATTTTTAGAGTTAGAGAAGGTTGTAGAATTCGAAATATTTCTTCAAAGGGACAAGCCCATTGCAACACACCTATAGAGGATCTGTATCCTATATCTTATGAAAAAATTTAGTACATCTTAAAGACGATGGTGAGAAACCATTGTTGTAGTGCAAGTTTTGACTCCACTCCCACCTTGATAGTTTATTGATCACTCAAGACCAATGAATTGAAGTATCAAGAAATGATGGATCCAAATGTGTATCCATCATGCAACTATTTCAACCTCGGTTTTGGATAATGAAGCATAATAAAATTAGACCTCCTTTGGATGGAAAAAGAGGATTTAACTGCATTAGGCTATATGGATTAGAAAAAATATTATGGACATGAAGCTAACATCTTTATACAATTTTATAATAAGAGGAGATCAATGTTGTTTTTAAGCTAAATTTCACCAATTTGGTTAAATGTAAAAAAATAAATAAAGAAATTTAGGCTAAGTTTTTTCATTTTTGTATTAAAAATAAAATTTTAGTAGTCTAATTTATGATTATAGTTATGCACAATCGTATAGTTTTCCCCTAAATTTAAAATTTTTACATGAGTACATAATAGGTTTTCTCAATATTTTTGTCAAAACCATGATTTGCATCTCAAATTTTAGGGAATATTCACTACATATAGATGTTTAAATAATAATGGATACTCTTTGGGAATACCATAAATTTTGAATTCAAGTCATGTAAACATTTGTATGGAAAACGAATGTTCTTAATACTTTACTTATCTTATTTTTGTTGACATAATTTAACATGTAGATGGTATGACATGTTATATATTGGTGCCTAGAAAAAATTTCATGTATTTTTAAAGATATATTTCATTATCATTACCTTTTGTTGTAAGTTATCTCGAATTTATATGGATGTTTTATCTTTCCTGTAAATATTCTAGTATCAGTTTTTTGCTATTTTTTTTTGTCTATGATGCACATATAACACTAATGTAATGATGTTCTCACAAAATTTTAAATGCAATACCCAAGTAATGATATAATTCTTTTATGAATACAATTTGATTTCCAAACATTTCGATAAGTTATGACTTATGTGAATTGAAAACAAACATTGGAGGAAATGCATTCATTCACGGTTCATGGTGAAGGTAATATCTTACCTTCACCTTCATATTTACCTCTACTTTCACCGTTTTGAGTTTGTTTTTGAAAAGAAGTTTATTGTGAATATTTTTTAAATTTGCTAAGTGTGTTTCATTATAGTCAATTAGTAATAATTAGAAAAATGCACCAACTCAAACATAAGTTTGAAATTTTCAATCTTTCATATAATTTGGTTTATAAACTTCTTCCCTCCCACCATACAAGATATACAAGAGACAAAATAGTAATATATTTTTAGTCTCATCTATTTCTTTGTGTGTGATTGTGTTATTTCTATGTGTGTGATTGTGTTAAGTATTTAATTAGATTTTCATTTGGAAGAACTCCATACTAATATAATAATATGGGAAAACTAGTATCTCTCCTTCTCTTTTATTTTGTTTATTTAACTTTTAAAATCAATACATAAATGTAATTTCATTTCCAAATTATATAAATTATATCTCTTAAGTGTGCATGGTACAACTAGTCTCTTTTCCTCAATATATTTGGTTTATATTAAGTGTACATAGTATAACTAGCCTCTTTTCCTCAATATATATGGTTTACAAATATAAATAATAGACTGATGTATACGGGAACTGCTCTTGGCATTTTCAGCATTGAAACTCTTTCGTGATGTGCCAGGAGCTTGGGAATTGGTTGGGAACGTCATCCTGTTTTGGTAACTTTGGAGCTTTTTGGGAGCTTCAACATCAAGGAAATGGGAGCTTGAGAACTAGTTTCCTAAATAGAGAGCTTTAAATTAAAATCATATTAAATTAAAATGTAAATATTTTTATTTCATTATTACAAATACATAATTTATTGCAAATATTTTCATTATATTTACTTAAAATATCACTATAAAACAAAGACTAAACTACACACTAAATATTATTTTAAAAATTATTTAAGTAAAAAAACTTAATGCTACTCATTTAATAGTTGTGGATATGAAAACGATTGAATGCATGTATGTTTTCCTTCAATCCCAGACTAAACATGAAAGTAGAATAAATCAATGCTCCATCCATGGCAAACATTTGCACAATTTGTTGTTGCTATCAACCAACCATATCATTGACTTTAATTGTATTTTCATATTACAAGAGTAGTACTATTTAGTTTGTTGTTGCTATCAACAAACCATATCATTGACTTTAATTGTATTTTCATATTACAAGAGTAGTACTATTTAGATTTTTCCAATCAGAACAAGAATAATGCTTCAAATTTACAAAGATGTTTGACATTTATTTATGTAAAATTTAATTTTTAAAATGTGTTAAAATTTTATATATGTAATTTCAATTTTGTTTCTCATTTTCTAATCAAATCTTTATATATTAAAGTTTCAATATTGGGTTAAATATATTCATATAATTATTAGTACAAATTAAATTAGTAATTTTGATATTGTAGTTGTTGCACTAGGAGAAATGTTGTCCTAGATTGACCTTCAATTTTATTGAAATAAGATTTTAAATGTATCATAATCTTGGATACATTGTAATCTAAAATATCATTATAATCTAAAATACTTTTTATATTTTTTTAATATATATTATTGTCACTCCCAACTTCAAGTTTCCTACAAATTTGGGGGAAATTTCTACTTGTTCCAGACACTTGTATCCATGTTCCCAAGTTCCAAAAACTCGTACAACATAGAATAAAACTAACATTTCCTCAATATACATGATTTAAAAATACAAATAATAGACTAATGTATAAATAAAACTAACATTTTCCAACTCTTATTCCACTTCTCACTTAATCAAAATGAGAATAATATTTCATTGTCACAAAATAAGTTGTATAAACTGGATCCATATTTATAGAAATAATAATAAGCACAACTTGGTATCATTACATGACATAACAACAAATAACTAGTATTCAGTTTTTCATTTTAACAAAGAAAAAAAAATAGCATATACCGAATACATGGATGAGAATTTAATTACCAATTATAGTGTATAAAATAACATACATAAATTTTCATAGAATAAAACAACATATATAAATTTACAATGATAATTGCAAGCACTACTTTATTGTGAAGAATCAATCATGTTCTTACGACAATTATCCATCATAAATAGAATAAATAATTGTAATCCATACTGGACAAGAAAATATATTGAATAAGAATGTATATAATGACATAAATAGATAGATGATGTACAATGATGAATGTGTCAAATATATATAGAAAACCTAAAAGCACATATGGTGATCATTCATGAAAGGATGTATTCCTTAGACAATTAATAACTATTTTATTATTATTATTATTATTATTATATGTATTTTGTATGTTGCATAGCCTTCCCTTAAACTCTTGTTCTTTCTCTCAATGTATTCTCAAGATATTTTGTGTTTGTAGTTGAGACA
>JZKD02S2174535.1:9600-19801 GCA_000966675.3 Picea glauca
CTTTGGTCCCCAAGTATGCTTCTATTCGAGATGTTAGTTCTATTGCTTCAATTATGAGGTGGAGGATACATCAGATGGATGTGAAAACAACTTTCCTCAATGGGATCATTGAGGAGGAAGTATACATAGAGAAAATTCATGGCTTTAAGGTACATGGGAGGGATTCTCATGTGTGTAGGCTTAAGAAATACTTGTATGGACTCAAGCAGGCACCCAGGGCATGGTATTCTAGGATTGACAGATACTTACAAAGTATGGGATTTACCAAGAGTGAGTTGGATCCTAAATTGTACTTCATACTTGTTGGGGCAGATCCACTCATCTTGGTTATGCACATAGATGATTTATTTCTCACAAGTACAGAGGAGCTTATTACAAGGTGCAAATCAGATTTAGTTATTAAGTTCGAGATGAAGGACATTGGCTTGATGCATTGTTTCTTTGGGTTAGAGGTATGGTAGGTATTGGGAGCCCTGATTTTATTATAATAAAATCATCTCAAGAATGGTTTTCCCTTGGAGGTTTTTCTAGGGGTATCTACCCAAAAATATTGGTTTTTATGTGTGCATGATTTGATTTCCAGTATTGCTTCCGCTATATTTATTTGAGTTGAATATTCCAACACTATATTTCTATTTTGTGAGATGCTAACTTTATTTGCAGTAAGGAAATCACTAGATAACAAGATACCTAGGTATCAGAGTAATCATTTCAACACCTCATTCATAAAATTTTGTCTTCAAAATCATTCCTTCATGATGACCTCCTTTATCTTCTCGGAACCTGCAAAAACTTAGCATTTCCTTGCAATAAAATGTAAGATGATGGAGGAAGAAAGGTGATCAATATTTCTTCTTCCAAAAAATATGCAAAGCAATTACAAACAGAACAAATCCAAAGAAGATAAACAAAGAAAAATTTACCTTTTACCTGCTAAGGAGTGATGGCCATCTTAGACTGGCCAGTGGTATTTAATCCATAAAATCTTTGTTTCATGTTCGATTGGAGTGATTCCAAAGTTAGTTTGAAGTGGATTCAGAGGGATATCTCTAATGTAAACAAGTTTCCAAAGTGATTTAAATGATTTTCCATACATGTTGAAGAACAACCTGCTTGTCAAAGTTGCTTATGAATTTTTGCCTAGACCAACAATGAGTATTTTTAACCTAGATTTTTCGTTTGATGACGGATTGATGTGATTCCACTTGGATATCAAAGTAGATTCAGTATTTTATCTCCACTAGAATTTTTTTTTATAAATTCTTTGTTTTGATATCACAAAACTATTGGGTATATGTTGTATTCTTTCCATGACTGTAGATTCACCAATTTTTTGGATATTCAGCAATTGTTTGGACAGTTATTCAACACATGGTTTTCGGCAAAGTGTTTTCTAATTCCAATTGAGAAATCAGGGTTGTTGACTAATCTGAGTCAATGGATTAGGGGTTTTGGATGTTGCGAGATCCTATATATATTGTATTGTAAACAATGAACATATGATGATGGATAGAATATTGGAGGTGCAACTCTAAACAGGTTGTTAGTCTTCCCATTTTGGGTTTCCAAGGTAAAAATCTCTATGTAATGTGTGTGTGCCATTGTATCTTTTTTATTTATTAAGAATATGTTTTCAATAATTAATTGTATAAGGTTAAAATGTGCGTTTGATTTCAGAGTTATTTTTGGCTTTAGGGGGGGGCGCCTTTTTGGCTAAGGGTTTGGCTTAGGTTTGTGATAAGCCTTGTTACAGTGGGATATTTGTAGTATTGATTCTTCAGGTGGAAAGAAATGGCAAAAAGTTCGAAAATAGAGATCAAGAAATTTAATAAGAAATTTTTTGAGATATGGAATATCAAGATGGAAGACTTGTTGGTGGACAAAGATAAATGGATCATTGTGGATCCAGGTACTACACCTACAACAACGTCAACAGAAGACTGGGAAAAGTTGGATTGGAAGGCGAAGAGAAAAATCTAGTTGTGTCTCTTAGATTCATCATTATTGAATGTGTCAAGGGAAGCTACAACCAAGGCTTTATGGAATAAGTTGGGGACTTTGTATCAGTCTAAGTCCCTAGTAAACAAACTTTTCATGTGAAAGAAGTTGAATAACCTAAGGAAAAAATATGGAGACTCGGTGACAGAGCATCTGAATGCTTTCAATACAGTGCTAAGCCAGTTATTATTTTTTTATATTAATATTTCTAATGAAGATAAGCGTATTAATTTATTGTTCTCTTTACCATACTCATGGGATAGTTTGGTTGTCGCCATAGGTACTAATAAAACCAATTTAAGTTTCAATGATGTTGTATCATCCTTATTATCGGAGGGCATGAGACGGAAAAACATGGAAGGATAGAGCAGAGATGCATTATTTGTAAGAGGACACTCCCAGAAAAGAAATAGATCAATTCCTCAAGTGGGATATCTAAATCTAAGGGAAGATCTAAATCCCCCATAAAATTTGTAAAGTTATGTTGGAGATGTGGAAAAGAAGGGCATTGAAAGAAGCAATGTTGATCCAAAAGTGTTGAGAGAGGGAAGGGATCTGAAGATGCTCCTTCTAAAGAAGAAAAAACCTCTGCAAAAGAAGGAGGGGATGTGTACTTGGATTCTTCAAGCACAAATACAGATCATGAGGCATGGTTGGTTGACTCAGGTGCATCTTTTCACATGACTCCTCACAGGGAGTGGTTCTGCAAAAATGAAAGGTATGATGGAGGTAATGTTTTCCTAGGTGATGACTCAACAACCAAAATAATAGGACAAGGAAAATCCAAGTTGAATCTCATGGATGGAAGGATTAGAAAACTCCCTAGAGTTTTGCACATCCTAGGATTGGCGTGAAATTTAATTTTTGTAAGAAAAATGGATGATACAAATGTAAAAACAATGTTTGAGAAAGCAACACATCGAATGGTTCGAGGATAAATGGTGTTGTTGAAGGGAGTTTGGATTGGAACTATGTATAGACTACAAGGAAGCATCATTAGTGACGGGTGCAATAGTTCCATTGTTCCTAAGATTAGAGCTGAAGAAAAAATATTCCTACAGTCTCTAGAGAAAAGGCTATGTTGTGGCATCAAAGACTGGGGCATATCGGAGAGAAGGGTCTTCAATTAATACACAGTAAAGGTATGGTTGAAGGTATTTATAATTTCTCTCTAGATTTTGATTTTTGTGAACATTGCATATATGGGAAGCAAAATCGGGTAAGATCCCCCTTTGGTATAACAAGGGCAGAGGGAATTTTATGGTTGGTGCATAGTGATGTGTTTGGACCTGTGTCGGTTCCATCACTTGGAATATCTATGTATTGTATCTCATTTATAGATGACTTCTCAAGGGATACATGGATATATTTCCTCAATAAGAAATATGAAGTCTTTGACATGTTTAAAGAGTTTAAGGCTCTTGTGGAGAATCAAACAGAGAAAAGAATTAAGGTGTTGAGGACAGATAATGGTGGAGAGTTCTGTGGAAATGAAATGGAATAATTATGTAAGAAGTGTGGTATAGCAAGGAAGAATACTACTCCATATACACCTTAGAAAAATGGAGTTGTAGAAAGGATGGATAGGAAATTGATGGAAAAATCTAGGTGCAAACTTAGTGGTGTCAGATTAGGACAGGAATTCTAAGTAGAGGTAATGGGTACTGCATGTTACGTTGTCAATGGATCACTCTCATTGGCACTGGATGACAAGACTCCACTAGAGGTATGGACTGGTAAGAAACCATATCTCACACATATCAAGGTATTTGGTTCTGAATCATATGTTCATGTTCCAAAAAAAAACAAGACTAAGCTAGATAAAAAGGCTGAAAAGTGTATATTTATTGGGTATAAAGATGTTTTTAAATTTTATAAGCTTTGGAACCTAGAAAATAAGAAGGTAGCGTATAGACAAGATGCGGTACTTAGAGAAATCAAATATGTTGTCAAACAGAAAGTCCTACCAAGGAAGGAAGAACCAGCGAAAATAGAGTTTGAGTCAAAGGATGATGAATCAGACTCTACAAAAGAACAGGAATGAAAAGAAGAAGATCCCCATAATCCATTGTTAAGGAGATTGGTTTGGGAAAGAAGGAAACTGGAAAGGTATACTCCACCTAATTTCCATTAATTTTTTCTTTGTCTATTATTGATGGTGATCTTAGAACTATTAGGAAAGAAGTGGATTCAGAGGATGGAAAACTCCGGGAAAAGGCCACGATTGAAGAAATGGTAGCCTTGGATAATAATCAGGCTTGGGATCTAGTGGAGTTTTCGATTGGAATAAATCCCATTGAGAACAAATGGGTGTTTAAGAAGAAGTTGATTGCAGAAGGAAAAGTGGAGAAATACAAAGTTCAATTAATAGCAAAAGGTTATTCCTAGGTAGAGGGAATTGACTTTGGTGAGATTTTTTCTCTTGTTACCAAGTTAACCTCAATTAGATTTATTTTATCTGTTGTTGCTGATTTTTATTTTTAAGTAGAATAGATGGATGTGAAGACAACATTCCTATATGGGGATCTGGAAGAAGAAATCAATATGAAGCAGTCAAAAGTATTTGTTGTGAAGGGGAAGAAAGAGATAATATGCAAGCTGAAAAATTCCTTGTATGGGTTAAAGAAATCACCAAGGATGTGGTATCAAAATTTTGATACTTATTGTTGGCATGTTTATAGGAAGAGTGTGTTTGTCATTGATATCAAGAATAGAAGGTGGAGCAGAAGGAAGTGTAAGCTCAGGAGGAGGAGTGAACAGTATGCAGAGATCAAAGCTCAGAAGGAAAAGCGTAAGCTCAGGGTGAGATGTTTAAAGATTGTTGGAGGATTGGTTAATGACCATATCAAGTTGTGACCATCGGATGTGCAAGTCATATCAACGACAAGGATGAATTGCAGAGAGTGAAAGAAGAATTAAACAACTCGCTAGTTCTAATCCCGCAATTGGTCTAGATCATCATATCTCATAAACCCAAATATTGACAATTGTGGTTGATCCAACAAACAATCAGATTAAGTCGTGATCGTCGAATGCGCAATCGCCCGATCAATGGCAAAGATAGATTGTGGAGATCGAATAGAGAATTAAATATCATGCTATTTCCAATCACGCAATTATTCAGGACCGTTAGATCTTATAGCCTCGAAGATCGACAATTGTGGTTGACTCACCAACAACGCATAACTTCAAATTGCGGAGTTTGGGTGACGAGTTAAATCACTCGCAAGTTGTGGTTATGCAATCATCTTTGATCATGGATCTTCTTCGAAGAGTCTTCATGACCATTGGATCATTTTAAAGTGGAAGGACAGGATAATCTAGAAAAACAACATCGTAGATAGATCGAGCCATCGATCTAAGAACATGATCGATGAACAACATTTAGTTAGGGTCTAAAGTTGCGAGGAGGTTATTGTTCGGGGCATCTCACTTCGAAAGAATTGGCGACTTGAAAAGTTGAAGTACCCAAAGTCCCAAAGTGATTTAGGATCCATGTCAGCAAGACTATGTCAGTAAGGACAGGTGACACAATCAGACAATGACAAGTGTCAAGATGAATCAACATTTCAGGTACGTGAAAATCACAAATCTGAGTGACACATGGCAGCTACTCGGCTCATGACATGTCATCAAGTGACGTAAGTAATTGATGTCACTCCAAGAGTTTTACTTCGAGAGTTTTACCACCAGCACTTGCCCAAAGTCCCGAAGTCCCGAAGTGATTTGGGGTCATCCAACATCGAGGAGGACAGGTGGCACGAGATCCACAACTTCGGAAGTTTGTGGATAGGGAGAAGGTGAAAATGAACGAAGACAAATCCCAACCGTTGATTGTCAAGGGGAAGTACGTGTCAGTTGATCTAAGATTTCGGAGAAATATCACTTCAAGAATTTCCAGTTGAGACTTTAGAATTCCGAACTCTAGAGACGCAAAAGGATCGCAGTCGTTGATCCGAAAGGGACACGCGTCAGTGGATTTTCAGCTACAGGAAAAAGGTTATAGAGATAATGTTGAGATTTGAAATCTTCGAAGTCCAGAGAACCGAAGGAGATCTCAACCATTGATCGAAAAAGGATCCGTAGAACCGTTGGTCTGATTGAAATTTCAAATACCTGAAGGAGCTAAGGATCGTCAATCTATAGGAGGACACACGTCAACAGATCATGTACTCGGGATTGGAACACTATGGAAAAAAGAAAAGGAAGGAATAAAGTTGAGGGTTGAGACTCCTGAACCTCGAATACCCGAAGGGATTATGGTCGTCCGATTCGAGAAGACCACGTGTCGATAGATCGTGAATTCCAAGTGGAAGCACTGTGGAGAAAGAGGAGTTTGAGAATCAAGACTCCCGAAGCCTGAAAGGTGAAATCAATCTCGTCCGTCGATTTGGAGGGCCACATGTCACTTGGTCGTTACGACTAAGGATCGCATGTGGACAAAGGAAAGAATGCAGGAAAGGAAGATAGATCGAAACCATTGATCGAAGGAATCTGTTAGAGACCATGAGATCAATGATCATGCTCGTTTACAGGGCCAAAACATGCTCGGGTCTTAATTTTTCGTGAGCGGGCCACAATCATAACCACGGTATCACCAAAGGCATAGGTGGAGCTCTGTAGTGAATTGCGGGGTGAAAAGCGGGTTGCCATAAAACCGCCTATGGACATGCCTACAATTGCATGGTCACGTGAAGTTCATCGCCCAAGGTCATATAGAAAAAGAGGAGCTATCACTCGCTAGACCAAGATCGTGAAGTGCCTTTTGAATAAGCATATCGTCACCACCGTCGGTGGTCATGTGAAGGAAGGGGCTTAGAAGCCAAAGAAGCCAAAAACAACTTACTGTAACTGCTAGATAAGATGAAGAATTTCGAATGACAGAGAAGCCAAAGATTCTTAGGATAACTGCCAGAGAAGCTAAAGAATATTTGGATAATGGCTAGAGAAGATGGAGATTTTGAATGATGATCAGGCAGAGGACTCGGTGTGTAAAAGATATGTAGAACAGAGAAGATAGTGAGTTTTTTTTTTTAAGTGTGATGCATGTGTGTAGGAGGTTATGAAGTGCATGATCTGAAGGGAATATCAGTGACTCGTTGCAAAAGGATGAATAGGCATCACAGAGCATAAAAGGAAGAAGAGAAGTTGAACATATGTTCGCAAGAAGATGCGAGCAACAGGAACACACTGATGCAAGCATAGTAGAGCAGTGTAGTAGAATAGTGATGAGACTGGGAGTTGTAGCTTCCATCTGGTTGCAGCCAGAAAAACCAGGGTGGTAGGGTGGTGCAAGGGAGAATCATTGTTCTCTGTTATATAGGTTGGTGCTTGTGTGACTGGAAGTTGGTGCTTCCATCCAATTGGTGTTGGAACACTCAGGGAGTTGGTGCTTCCTTCTAGTGGGTGCTAGAGAAACTAGAGGGTTGGTGCTCTCAATAAGTTGCAACTTGTTAAAGAAGAGGTTGTAGCCTCATTTTTAGTTGGTGCTCAAAGATTGATGATGTACAGAAGATAAAAGACTGCCTATCATTCCAAGAAGAAGAGGTTTTCTCCCTTTATGGGTTTCCTCATGAATATTTGTCTCTGTGTATATCGTATGTGTGATTGATGTTTATTATTTTTGTTGTTCGTGACTTGCATAATCTTGATGATCACTTGGATAAGATTAATAATATTTTAATAGGCATAAAAATTGGTTAAGCACAGTAATAACTGATTCACCTCCCTCTCAGTTGTCTTAGTTCCAACACTTATATGTTGGGACTTGAATTCACAAGGTGAAAAGCATATCACTATGTGTATTTCAAATTAATTGGTGATCATCTTATTTATTTGGTCTTGTATGTGGATGATATGTTGCTGAAAAGAAATGGCAAGGAGATTAGCCAGGATGTGAAAACTCGGTTGTCCTCTAAATTTGACATGAAGGATTTTGGTGCTGCAAATTTTATTTCGGGCATGGAAATTAAAAGCGATCGAGCAAACATGAAACTTTGGTTAAATCAAAGGAAATACGTTGAGACAATATTGTCGAGGTTTAATATGGAGGAATGTGAATCGACCAGGGTTCCTATTCTTGTAGGTTTAAATTTATCTGTGGATCAGTGTTTGAACACATAGGAAGAGGAAGACAACATGTTCCATTTTCTATATGATAGTGCGGTTGGCAGTTTGATGTATACAATGTTCTATACTAGACCGAGCATTGCACATGTAGTGGGAGTTTTGAGAGAGTATATATCAAAACCAAGGAAGGAGCATTGGACAACAGTAAAGAGGGTTTTTAGGTATTTTTGTGGCACTAATAGTTATGGATTTTACTACCAAGGAAGACCAAGATTGGATAGAGTGTTGGACATACATGTCTTTTTTGATGCAAATTGGGTTGGAGATCTATTTCGCAGAAGATCTACAAGTGGGTATGTGGGAGGAGCAATCAGTTGGATGAGAAAAAATCTGTCTACAATGTACTCTCAACTACAGAATTTGAATACATGGCAGTCACTCATGCAAGCAAGGAAACAATATGGTTGCAAAGATTATTTTTAGGTATTGAGTTGGTACAACATGTTGTAAGGATACATTGTGACAGTCAGAGTGCAATCTTCCTGGAGAAGAACCCCGCTTTTCATTCAAAGACAAAGCATATTGATGTTTAATATCACTTTGTGGGAGACATGGTTGAAGAAAAGAAGGCATTGAAGATGAAGGTGGACACTTTGAATAATGTTGCAGATTCATTAACAAAATTTGTGGGCACTAAGAAGTTCTCTTGGTGTAGAGAATCTATGGGCATTGTTTCCCTGGATTGTTGACTATGTAACCCTGTAACTCCATGTATGCAAATAAAAAAACAAGTGGGAGAATGTTAGGTATGTATCGTATTCTTTTTGTGACTATAGGTCCCCCTAATGGGGGCCTTAGGGGCGGAGCCCCCGAGATATTTTTGGGGGGTTTATTCGCCAAATTTTTGGAGTTTCGTCAATTGTTTGGACGGTTATTCAACACATGGTTTTCGCCAATGGTTTTCTAATTTTGGTTAAGGAATTAGGGTTGTTGAATAATATGGGTCAATGGATTAGGGGTTTTGGATTCCACGGGATCCTATATATATTGTATTGTAAACAATGAAGATATGATGATGAATAGAAGATCAAAGGTGCAACTCTAAATAGGTTGTTGGTTTTCCTAGTTTTAGTTTCCATGGTAAAAATATATGTGTAATGTGTGTGTGTGTGTGTCGTTGTATCTTTTCTATTTTATTAAGAATTGGTTTGCAATAATTAATTGTACAAGGTTAAAATCTACAAAAACTATTGATGAACAAACCTAGGAGGCAGAGTTTTGTTGTGATGTTTTTAAGATAGAAAGTCACTAATTTGCATATTTTTTTCGCACGACGTCAAAATGGAATGATTCAGGTTGTGATTGAAGCTAGACTTGAATACCTTTCTCCCTTATAAAGAAGGTTTTGAAGATGTGATGATTTGATATGTGCAATATGCTAATGAACTGTCAAGATGCAGATTTTTGACAATGCGTATTTCATGACCAACAATTACTAATTTGGGCGTAATTTTTTCATCTGATTCCCAAATGAAGTGATTAAATTGCGTTGGAAACTAGATTCGAAGGGATAAATCCCTTAGAAATGGGTTTTAAAAATTATTTCTTTTAATCCCTCAAATATTGATTGTCTCGACTCTATTTTTAAAAGATTTATGAAGTCAATTAGCTACAAAAATCTAAAAAATGACCGTATTTCTCTAAAAATTGATCTAAGTATGTGGGATTGTTGGTGAATGTATTTATGATGATGTGATGAAGTATTATCCTAAAAATATTGAATATTCATTTCATATATCATAAATATTTTCTTTAGAAAACTTGTGGTAATTTGATGAATTTATAACAAATATTTTACATTGTCACTTTGTTATGCAAATCTAGATAAGGAAGAATTTAACACATTACTTTGATGGTTGTTACCAGAAAAATCGATCTGTGCAGACACAAACTGATCTCCCTAGACTCGGCAACCAAGACTAGAACAAAATAGACAAAACATAAAACTTTCTCTAGGTTAACATAATCAAATTACCAATTAACGAAAGATCCATACCTGTAATCGAAGGTTGTCCTTGCTAGTCGTATCTTCCAGGTGCTTTGTCGCGAGACTTATGTATGAGAACCTGCAAGA
>JZKD02S2174557.1:0-15294 GCA_000966675.3 Picea glauca
TGTTGCATGAGGGCTTCCTCAATCAACAGTTTGAAAGGATCTCCTTTCATGACATCTTTATTTTCTCCTACCATGAGAGTTTGCTTGGAAGTGCGAGAGCTTCTATCCTCAAGAGAAACAATCTCAAGACTCAACTCTTTGTACTCCGACCTCGTTGGGGACATGCATTAAGAGGACAAGGAGCAAAGCGCTCTGATACCACTGATAAGGATTTTATGAGTAGAACGAAATGAATACAGATTATTAACAGGTTCTTAACACAAAAATAATAGAGATACAGTAAAACTGGTTTTCTATTCAATAACGAAATAAGGTAAAACTGTAAAATGCAGCGGAAACAAGTTTGCTGGAATGGTGGCGGCTTATCTCTAAGAAGAGATGTGACGGCTGTGTGCATTCGCAAGAAGAAGATTACAATGAGGCTCTGAAGGCCTTTTTACAATAAACAATAATGTCAAAACCCTAGACATCCAAAAACCTAACACTAGGAGATGAAGCACCAAAAGTCATGTGGGCCCCGTTTGGGTAAGTTAGTACATCAACTTCTCGGGGTCGTAACTTTTGCATACAATCTTCGTTTTAGGCAGGCGATATCCCGTTGGAAAGGTATCATCGAGGACATTTATTTTGGGGGATCAATAATGCCTTTAGATATCAATTAGAAGCTCGATCTCAAAAACTCTTCATTTAGGCCCTCAAAATGGCCCCGAAAGTTAAAACTGCTAAAAATAGTAAATTGCCAAAATTGTTAGAAAACTGTTTTGAGCCAGTTGTAAAAGTTGGGTGGCCACCAATATTCATCTAGATCAGTTGAATAGCAGTTATGTTTACATTGATATTATTGACATAAATCAATTCAATACAATAACTTAATTTTTATTTGTAAATAACAAGTTGTAATAAAAAGAAGTAGATTACACATAATAATAATGATAAAAAATACATCAAATAAATCAATTCAATACAATTAGTTTAAATCTATCTTATCTCGGAACTTATGATGAGAGGGATCAAATCACTTCAACTACAAATTTATTTTAAATTTTTAAACTTGAGAAGATATTTTCACTTTGCTTATAAATCTAGAGTTAAGATGGATCTAAGTTGTTAATAAGTTTTCAAGAGTTAAACCACAGATCAACACCATTGTCTTGAAAAATGCCAAAATTAGGTAAATTAGGTGTATTGAATTCTCATCAATGAAAATTTAACTAAGACTTTCCTAGAGTTGGAAAATTGTGATACACTCACTCTCATAATTGAAATATTTTGTTGCAAGTAAATACAAATCTTGTCCTAGCCTAAAATTTCTATTTATACTAAAAGTTATAGTGTATATAAATAGCCAAGTATATTCATACTAGCAAATCATGTACAATCTTTTCATGATATATTTCAAGTGCACTTGTCATAGTTCCAAGTTTTGGCTTGAAATGTCCTTCCTTTGAGATACATTGATCTAATCCTTGAGTAGATGAAAATAAAATGAACATCCTTCCTTTGAGATACATTGATCTAATCCTTGAGTAGATGAAAATAAAATGAACATTTAATAATCCTTTAACATAATAAAAAATTTCAATACTTTAACATTGAATTAAGATCTATATTTATTGAAGTAATTGGAAGATTGATTTCCATATTTGTAATATTTCTTATGAACATAACCAAGAACAATAAGGGTTACATGGGCTCTAAAAAAAGTTATCACCCTAAATAGCTGGTACAAAATAAGAGCCATGGAAAACAAATCTCCAAGGAGTACAAAATACAACAATTAGGGTTTTACATAGTATATGAAATGATAAATTAAGTATTAGATCTTGATATAATGCAAAGAGAAATATACTAGTTACATTAGATAAAAACAACAAAAAAATTAGTAGAATTTTAGCATTTTAGCTATATTTTACTTCATTCTTTTCATAATGAATGTTTTCATATTTAGTCATAATGATACATGAGATTTTTGAAAATAAACACTGTATTATATTCACAAGCGTCTAAATAAAAACATTTCAGGTGGACTCTCTACCCATTATTGGGAACAAGTAAAGCTTCAAATGACAATGAAAACTAGTGGTGGGGTGAAATATAAATGGTGAAAACCATGGGATAGCCATTCTGATTAAACCAAGAATCCATTGAAAAAATTGGTGAGATAATAAATGGAAATAGGAGGAACTCTACAAAATTATTATTTATATTTAAATTCAAGGTGAAAATAGAAAGGTAAAGGAATAAATGATGGTAAAATTAATATTAGAGTAGAGATGTAAAAGAGGAAATAGGAGAGAATTAATTTATAAAATTAAACCAATTAAAATAAAGAACAATTCAAGTCAAAATGATGGGAAAAAAGGAAGAAATAATGGAGAATTGATTTGTAAAATTAAACAAGTTAAAATAAAGGACAATTCAAGTCAAAATGAGAAAGAGGATGGAGTAAAAACGAAGAAATAATGGAGAATTAAATTATAAAATTAAACTAATCAAAATTAAGAGAAATTTTTGAATAATACTACATATTTTATTTCTAGAAATCTCACCCATCTTTAAAAAAATTCCTAAAATTTAGCATTTTAACTACATTTTTTTATAAAAAAGAATCCATGGATTTTTGTTTATAAATACAAGTCCCCTTTGCTTGAAAATAGGTGAATATGATTCCAAATTTCTCTTCCCTTTTGAAAATAGTGGATGATTCAAAATTTCTCTTCTCCCCTTTAAAATCAAGGTTTTGACATAAAACGAAATATAATATATTTTAATAATATAAAATATTTTCTAACCTTAAAAAATTATCCTAAAATTTTTCATCCTACCTATAATTTACCCCTAAAAAATACTCTTGCACTTATACTATCTAGCTTATCCATTCGGAATTGGTCCTAAATTTAGTAAAAATTATGCTAGAAGTTATAGTTCCGCCTGTATATTAAAAACAACTTTTTCCTTGAAAATTTTGGCTAATTTTATGATGATTCAAATCATCATATTTTTAAAAACCAATGAAAAAAGATGAAACTTTGACTCGTAAAAAAATTTATACAACACCAACACCAAGTACATACATAAGTGAAAAATAATGTTGCTAGCTAGTATGATGGGAAATGGATGACTATCATGTAAAACGTGGGACCCCATGAAATAAAATTGATGGTTAAAGGTAAAAATGATGGTTGATTGTAAAGATGGCACGTTAGTGTATGGGCTTCTTTGAGTGTTTCCCAGAGCATTGCTCTAATACCAATCGTGCAACAAAAGCATGTGGGCACATAACCTTTCCCATGTTATCTGTGGGCACATAAGCATGTTATCTGTCCCAAGATTTTTTCCCCTCAAATTATTATTTCTTAAATATTTTTTTCCCTCGTATTAGCATTTCTCAACACTATTTGTTTATTATGTTTTTTTGGTTTTCATTGATTCTTTGAGCATCTTCTTTAACAAATTCTTCATAGAAATAAGTTAAACCATGGAGTTCTTGGTGGTGAGTTGGCTGGAAAATTCAATGTAATGCGAAATTTGCAAATTCGAAGTTTCATAGTGTTAGGGTCATTTAACTTGTGTTAGCTCGTCGGCTCGGCTGAGGAAATTTGTGTTAGGTTCATTTAACTTGCATTTTCAAAACTTCTATTAGCAAATTTGAGTAGAAGAAAAATTTAAGCACTGCAAAACTATACTAATAAAACTACAAGACCATGAGGCTAGTTTAGAGTCTTTTTTATAATACATGATTGTGAAAATTGTTATTTTTGACAAAATTGTTAGGTAGGTTGTTGTTTGCTTTAAAATTGTCATCTGAATTGCAAGTCTTGTCACATTTCTCTATTGATGCATAACCTTTAGAGCAACTTTCCAAAATACAATTTCAAAATTTAATAAACCTCATGTTTACAGAACACATATCATATGTGTTATAATATAACACATATCATATGAATGTTAGAAAATCCTTAATACTTAATTAAAATTATGGAAATCCATTTTCAATCTAAACAAAACATGATCATTAAGTATCATTTCAAAATCATATATCTATAATCCTTGGGCATTTATTAATCACAATAAAATTGATTTGTAGGCACTTCTCACTACAAGATACCACACTCTTTATATAATTAAACTTGTCAAAATGTCCATTGATACTAAGTGAAAAAATCCATCAAGATAGATACATTAAAGGAAACATTGATCTAGATTGAAATGTTAAAACATCAAACAAGTAGAGAGGGGAGGAGACTCTTGAAATATAGGAAAAATCCAAGTATTTTCAAATTTGTACAAGAATTGTCCATGTTGTAACAAATGGAAAAAACCAATAATTTCCTCCCTCAGTTTATTTAGGTGTTGAATGTTTGGATATGATTCAAACAATGTGGAATATATCATTAACAATCTCTATAATTTTTCTAGAACATTCATTGGGCCTCATTATACACTATTGACCAGGGTTTTGAGAGATGGGTATCTTTCATAGATTTATTATAGAAATACAAGGTTGATAATGCTTGTTGTGTTTTTTTGTGTGTACCAAAATTCAATCTCAATTGGTTGTTAGGAGCTAGACACATGTGAGTGAAAAATAAAGTGAAGCAAACTAGGGAAACCCTTATACATGCATACTAACTAAAAAACCATTAAAATCGTGAATTTCAATAGTTTAAACTAGGGTATGTGGGGAAAAAAATAAATTATTTTCTAGCCAATGGAAAGGAAATAACAATTAGTGCAAATCTGGTTTCCAATCCTTCTCTAAGGGAGGGTCCTTTGTTTCCCCAAATGGGTTCTCTATGTTAAAGAATAACTCAATCGTTGCACTTCACATTTTGAAGAGGAATTTGGATAGCATGAGGCAAAGGCAAGGAAATATATTTAAGTGGAAGCAAGGGACTTATCACTCTTTGGAAAAATATTAGTAGCATAAACTCAACACATAAAAAGGTTATTTAATGCAAGGAAGAGTCTTGTATTTATAGGCCAAAGTCAATCTTGAATGTGAACGCATTCCAATGGGAATGCACAATATTCATGTATGTTCACCTATGTGGCTAATAGACCAAAAGGGAGCTAAGTCTTTCCTTATTAAATGAAGGACATCTTGTGTTGTCTTGAACTAACCCACCGATATTTTATTGCAACCTCTATTATTATTGGGCAACAAAATTTCTCAAATCATGCCAGTGTGGTTATCATGTGGGTATTAAGAAAAATTCCACTCTAATTGCATGACTAGTCTCAATAGGGACGATGTGGGAATACCCTTGCTTGATCCAGGAGGATCTAAAAGGGAAAAAATTCAAAGTACTCAAATCTCAACAAAAACAACGTCAAGTCGAAGTGCTCATCACAATCTTTCCAACGATGCAAGTGACACCTCAAACCAAGTCCGAACGAAGAAGTTATGGACGGTCAAAGCTGTGATCAACCTAGTCAAAGTCAACTTGCTGACATCAACATCCATATAGATGATGTCAACAACCAACTAAGCAGAGGTGACTTCAACATGATGTGTGATAGCATGACATGTTGACATGTGGCATGTTAATTTAGCATTTTGGGGGGGGCACATGGGCCTATTGGAAAGTGCCACATGGCACCCCTAGGTGATGCCACATGGCACCACCCAGGGGTCTCCACGCGGCAACCCGATAGAGTGACAAGTGGTGTCTATGTCAGGCATGGGTGGCGAACAAATTATAATTATGAATAGGAAGGACTGACAAATGAGAGGGCACCACATGGCCTATTTAGTGGGTGCCACGTGGCACCCTGGAAATTCTCAATAAGGGCCAGCGACGAAAAAATAAAAATTAAAAGAGGGTCGACCCTGGACTGGCCTATGGCCAACCCCTAGCTCTATTTGTGGCAGCCTTATCCATAATATGTCGGCGAGGGTACCATAGGATCTGTCCAAGGTACCTCCCGTAGAACCGTGCAGGGGTCTTGTCCCATAATTTTTGGCACGAGTTTCTATTAAAAGGTGGGACTGTAATATATGGTTTTAATACCATATATTAATATGGTAAAACATTGTAACAAATGTATAAAAGGGGAGGCCCGTGGGTTTGACCCTGGGACCTCCCCCAACAATATGCTTTAAATTACCCAAGTTGTCAAAAAATCGAACAATGTAGCTTGGTACCTCTGCCCGTAAAATATTACTTAAGTCCAGACTTATGTCAAGGTAGGGGTCCACGCCCAACAATACTATAGGAATGATTTATGATGAAGGGACAAGACTAATTATTATAGAGTTCCAACACACTTTACGAGGCGAAGATCCTAGCAGGGGCCTGGGATGAGCAGTGTTATAATTTCATGATTTGACAGTCATTTCTGCATGTTTTCTCGCCACGAGTTCACCAGTAATTTTTCAGATCAGAAGGTCATGTTTCAGGCTTGAGGTATAATGATGTATTTATGCCAATTTTATTGTCGAGAATAATATAAATCCTCTCCACTTTGAATCATGTCCCGGAGACATAGTCCATGTTGGAGAAACATCGTTACCAAGCTATTATGTTATTGTCTCATTTCTCTTCTATTCTCCATATTTCTTCATTCTTTAATTAATGTTGCACATAAGCTATTGATCTGGATTATTTTCGGCATGAAATAAGAGTGGAGATATAACACAAAAATACACAAATATATATCGGAAATATAACCAGAGGCAAATATATGCAGTAATACACAATTTTTATTAATGTGTGAAATGTACAGAACTGTAAAAATATAGAGTGAAAGACTCGCTAGAATGGTGGCAGCCTATATCTGAGAAGAGATGTGACGACTACTCGTATTCGCAAGAATATGATTGTTACAATGAGGCTCCAAATACCTTTTTAACATAAGTAAAATACAAAACCCTAACCCTGGAAGATGAAAAGCCAAAAGGTTTGTGGGGCTCGTTGGGGGTAGTTGATACGTCAATTTCCTGGGGGCGTAAATTTTGCATACGATCTCTGTTTGGGGTGATCGATACACCGTTGGAAAGGTATAACCGAGAAGAATGATTTTAGACTAGCCCAAGTTAGTGCCATTAATAGTCACTTGGTCCCCAAATCCCCCAAAAATGTCATTTAGGGCCTCAAAATGGCCCCGGAAGTTTGGAACCCGAAAAACTGTCGAAAAACTGCCAAGATGGAAAACAATTTTTTCGAGCCCGTGGAATAGGTGGGTTGTTATTGGTTAAATAAGTGAATGCACACATAAAATAATCTCCCTAGATCCACTTGGATCTATAACAAAACAAGACAGGACATGACGCTTTCCCTAAGTTACTACCATTGAATTTACTACCAAAGAAGGAGTAGATGACATACCTTTAGATATCGCTTCCTTATATCTTTGTTGTCCCTGCTTCACTCCGATGCTCTTGTGAGATCATATTTGCAATGAAACAAACCAAACAAAGTGAAAGCAAAAATTTTAGATTCAATGGAGACCTAAACATGTGATCAAGGATTCATGTAATAAAACACTAATGATTTTATGGCAAAGAAACATGTCAGTGTATCATATTAAGTAAAAGTGGAAGATAGAACCAAATTGCCTTGATGTTGCAAGTTCCCTTTCGGTGGTCCTTTGTTCCAACACACACATACACTTGCTCCGAATTTTTATGAATATGGTCTACAAAATCTTGATGGACAAATGGAGGCCTCAAGCATCAGTTGTAATAGGATCCTTCACACAGTCTTCAACCTATTCTTTCAACAATTCTTTTCTCAATCTTACTTAACCTTTTCCATGAGAAACCCATCATTATATAAGATAAGGTGAAGTGGTTACAAGGATGAGGATGATCCCACAAAATCAAGGAATTCAGTAAGACCACAACCATACGGATGCCACCTCACATTCCAGAAGATTCTCCTTCTAGAAACTTCGTGAAACTTCTTCCTTTCCTTAGCTTCAAATGCCACCACACCCTGCCTATATAGCAACATGTAGAAATCTCGTGAGTTAGGCATAGAGAAGCCTATAGAAATCAAGGATTTTCGCACTATGTACCACTATCTGCCTGTGGCGTCATTCTAAAAATATGCCTTGTAGGGGAAGAACTTAGTTATTTTTCTCATGTAAAAGATTGTTTTCAGAGCCTGAACACATTCCTATAGGGTCATCATCAGAGTGACCAAAATAATGTGTAATATGGGTGGCCACCAATATCCACCTGGATCAATCCTACCTCCTTATGAAGCAATGGTCTCCATTGCATTAAGTTCCCAGGGGAGAGAGAGAAGCGTTTTCTAAATCTAAATCTTGGTGAGTTGCTTGCCTTGCTAGATACATTGCGCTACTCGGTTTGTGGAAGGCTGTCATGAACTTGTTGTTGGCAGGGTTGAATCTATTCAACTAGTTGGGCTACCTGAGATGACTAAGTGCAGAAGGAATTTTTGTGCTTTACTGCAATCTTGTCGACCTACTTATGTTGGATAGAAGGTACTTGGTATGAGACTGTGGTAGTTGCAATATCCTTTTGTTCACCTTTCGAACAGATTGTGAAGAAGATGAATTTTGTAGTATGAGATACTACCTTTTGGCCTTGTTTAGGTGGGACAATAGTTGGAAATACCTCTGGTAATCTGTAGAGATGACCCCCCAAAGTAACAATGGCACTATGGGGTTGAGACTCATAAATAGCATGGCACTTCCACATATATGGTTGGCCCAAGAGAACATCATAGACATCCAGTTGGGAAGCATCACATAATACCTCATCCTTGAAGGGTTGGATGTCTTATGGCAATCGACACTGCTAGCTGACACGAAGATCTCGTCCTTGGTGAAGCCACCCAATGTTTTATGGTTGTGGGTGTGGTGTTGTCGACAAAACCAACTTTTTGGTGACCTCTGTTGAGATGAGGTTCTTCTGGCTTCCACTATCAACAATAAAATGCAGCAGGGTACCCTTCACTCACATATATGAATGAAAAAGGTGCCCCCCCTCTTCAGGATCTGTTGGTTCTTCTGGTTGAATTGTTGCAGTATAGCAATGGGGTCTACATCGATGATCTTTCTTTTACCAGTATTTTCATAATGAGATTCTGAATTAGGGTTCATCTCCTTGTCTTTGATATCAGCTATCAATGATTGTTTTGAGTGACATTCATCAGTGTTGTGCTATGGGATTTTGTGGAAATCGCACCATTTTCTCGTGTCCTTCTTCAACTTCATGTGACCCTTCTTTTCTTGTGGCTTAGACTGGTTTTCAGGAAGATTTTTGTTAGGGTCGTCTTTATCATACTTTTTTTGTTGTGGATTTGCAGACCCAAAATCCCTCTTGTTTTGGTGCTTGAATTTCTTCTCGATTTTAACAACATATTGATAAGAAGCACCGAGTGATGAGATGTCCAGAAAATCCATTTCAGTTTGGATGTATCTGTGTAGAGCCCTATGGTATTTCAAAACCAAATGTCGCTCAGAGTCTTTGATACCTAGCTTGGTGCACAAGGTATGGAAAGTATTGGTGAACTATGGCATTGCTTGGCCCCTCTCTTTCCGTAGTGTAGTCCATCTCATGTACTAGTTCTCATAGTTTCCAACACGGTAATATTGTTCCTTTACCGCATCCACAAAAAAATCCCAAGTGGGCTCTACCCCATATATTCCAGACTCCCTTGTGGAAATTTTCTCCCAATAATTTTTCCACCAATGTTTAACATGGGGGAGAGCCTTAAGGAGTGAGAAAGTGATATTTTCCCTGTAGGAAAAATGGTGAACAAAGAAATAACCATCTAGCATATTTAACCATTTATCTAGGGCATATGCATCTATCTATCCTTAAAATATAGGAATATCAAAATTAACTTGTACCTTTATAGGCGAGGTTCTTCCAAAGTGGCTTCTTAATGAAGACACATCGATTGTTATCGGAAGGCATTGAAGGATGTGGGGAAAATTCTCCATCATTTCGTCCCTCTGTCGCGTGAGAGATTGCTCAAGCAATAGATTTATAGAATCTTGTATTCCATAATTTTTTCATTTCTTCCACCATGGAGGGTTTCTTGGGTGTGTTAGAGCAGTTGTCCTTAAGAGAGACAAGCTTGAGACCCAACTTTCTATACTCGGACCTCGTCGGTGACATGCACTAAAAAACGATCAAGAGCAGCCTGCTCTTATACCACTGATCCATATTATTTTCGGTACGAAATGAGAGTGGAGATATAACACATAAATATACAAAGATATATCGTAAATATAACTAGAGGAAAATATATACAGTAATACACAATTTCTATCAATGTGCAAAATGTACAAAACTGTAAAAATACAGAGTAAAAGACTCGCTAGAATGGTGGCAGCTTATCTCTAAGAAGAGATGTGATGGCTACTTGCATTCACAAGAAGATGATTGTTACAATGAGGCTCAAAATTCCTTTTTAACATAAGTAAAATCCTAAACCCTAACCCTGGAACATGAAAATCCAAAAGGTTTGTGGGCCCCGATGGGGGTAGTTGATACGTCAACTTCTTGGGGGTGTAACGTTTTCATACGATCTTCATTTGGGGTTCTCAATATACCGTTGGAAAGGTATAAACAAGAAGAACGATTTTTGACTAGCCCAATTTAGTACCTTCAATAGTCAATTGGGCCCCAAATCCCCAAAAAATGTTGTTTAGGGCCTTAAAATGGCCCCAGAAGTTTGGAACTCGAAAAACTGTCGAAAAACTACTAAGATGGAAAACTGTTTTTTCGAGCCCATGGAATAGGTGGGTGGACACCAATATCCACTTGGATAGGCTATGATTCATACTCTTAATTCAATTTATGTAATGTCATCGATGAAAATATTCCAAATCAAGTTGGTATCAGAGAGGTCTTTTTTGACTTGAATTGTGAGTGTGAATGCTTACCAACGCCAAGCTCAAAGTAGGTGAGGGAAAACTAAATACTTTCAACTCAGATATTGGACATGAAACTTGAGGAAGGAAAATGGAGGAAGAACTTCTTGTAGATAATGAGAAGGCTTTCCACATAGCTTTCTACCAGATGTCAGGCATGGTAGAAAAATTGTTTACATATTATGAGAAGAGAGTTGCAAAGAAGAAGAAGGAGAAGAAATCTAAAGAAGAGGATAATGCTTCAGTGAAACATGGAATTGGAGGAGATCCCCCCTGAGCCTCCATCACCATATTCAAGTTCAATCTATTCTTTCTCTTCCTCTCATTCTCACCATTCTCAACATTCTCATCATTCTAGTTTTCATCCAAGTACTTCTAAAAATCCATTGTTGAAACTAGATGTGAAATTTAATTTTCCCATGTTTAATGGAGAAGCTAATGCAGATAAACTTAATAATTGGATCAGAAAAATTGAAGTTTATTTTCGTGTATATCATATCGAAGAGGAAGAGGCGAAGATCCATTTGACCTCTCTTCGGCTGGAAGGCACAACCCTTGTATGGTGGGAGAGAAAACTTCAGAAAGGTAGTAAGCATAATGGTAAACTCCTTTATTCATGGTCTGAATTTACATATGTGTTGAATTTTCTTTTATCCAATATGTTATGTTCAAAAATCCATGATGGAATGGAAAAATGTAAGATAGGATAAATTTCAGAGTGTTTGGAGTTTCATGGAGGAATTTAGAAAACAATCACTTGCTTTAAATATTCCTTTACATTCTCATGAAACTTTGATGAATTATATTGTTGCACTTCACAATTACATTTAACATATATTGTTATTGTTTAACCCCATAAACTTAGATGAGGTCTGTGTGCAAGAAAATCACCTTGAAAGCAGGGGGAATAATGTACAGGAAGATCACAATCATTCAGAAAACCATTTTGAAAGGAAAGTCAAAGGAAAGGATAAGAGAACATATACAACAAAGAAAGAGAGAGAAAACTCATCTTGCAATCATTGTCATAAATATGGGCACGATGATGAGCATTGTTGGAAGCTTCATCCGAAGTTAAGACCGAAGTGATTTGGTGGCCAAAGGAAGTAGAAAATTGTTGCTACCATGCAACAAGACCTTGGTTCTGATTCAGGTGATTAGGAAAAGATCACAAAAGTTGCATTACAAGGTAAATTTTCCTTGCATACTAGTTCAAGTTCTCGAATTCCATCTCTTGAAAATGATGAAAGAAGAAGTGAATTATTTCACATAAGAGTAGTGACCAAACACACAAAAGTGGAAACTTTGTTTGATCTGGGATCATAGGTTAACTTGTTATTTGAAGAGATTGTAAGGGAATTGGGATTAACCACAACACCACACCATAAACCTTGCCCTCTTGGTTGGGTACATAATAATGAAAAAATTAAGGTTTCTAGTTAGTGTAGATTGAGGTTTTCTATTTTTTCTAAGTTGATAGATGAGGTCGATTTGGATTTTGTTCCTTTGGATATGTGTGGTATTGTATTAGGGAGTCCTTATCTTTATGACATAAAGGAAATTTTCTTCTGGAAAGAGAACAAATACCATCTCACAAAATATGGAGTGGAGTATATTGTTAGATCTCACAGCATGGAAGCTAACCCATCACTTATTAATACAAGTCAAATGAAGAGAGCTATAAATACTTGTAAAAATCATGTGCTTACAATTGTAAAAACCAAGGAGCGTGATAAGTCTAATGTTATCGATTCTTTTAATCCTTTACATAAAAATGAAATGATTGAGATGAGATAGGTCTTTCAGTGGGGAGGTGGACATAAAATGGCCTTCGACACTTTGGGATAAAAGATCAACCCTGCACCAATAATATCTCTTCCAGACCTTCAACATACATTCAAGTTTGCAACCAGTACTAGTGCAGATGTCATGAGAGAAGTGATATTTTTTAGACCTCCTAGTTTTGCATCTATTGTTTTGAATAATGTTCATGTTAGCTATGTTGGGAAATATGTTATTGACGAAGTATTCAAAGATGTATTTGAGATACTAATCTATGGCTTGCCGGTGAAAATATTTTGGTTGTAGAACAAACCATTTTATCATTTAGGTAAACTTTGTATTCATACCATTGAGAAAATCCATGTAATTGGAGAATCTTACACTTCTCGTTTATTTGGGCATTTTGGGGTAGAGAGAATTGTAATGTATTTGCATAGGTTATGTTTTCCTCGAATGAATGTAATTGTAATCATGATTGTAAACGAATGTGTTTTGTGCATTTTTAATCTTTCTAATAGAAAATTGGGGTTGTACATACCACTCCTTGTTTCTTGGGGTTTCCTATGTCGAAAATGGGTCATGGATTTTTTCATGTAGTAGTGGATAGGTTTAGTGAGACATGTGTATTTATGCTATATAACATGAATATCCTTGCTGAGTGAGCTGCTCACCTTTTCATTTAGCATGTATGGGTCCATATTGGACTTCCCACAGTCATTATTTCGGATCCAAACATTTGATTCCTTGGGAAGTTTATGTGGATAATGATGGACACCAAGATGAAGAGGAGGAGTGTTTTCCATCCACAAACCGATGATTAGAAAGAGGTTTCAAGAAGAACAATGGTTCAGTTGCTTCAATGTTACCACATCAAACATCCTAAGTTGTGGGCTGATCGGATACTATGTATGCAACATACACTCTTCACCATGTTGGAGAGAATTGGCACTAATTCCTTTCGAGATATACCACCAAATATGAAAATATATGCATTTGTAAACATGCAACTTTATTATCCTCCAATAATCATGGATCATTAGGATATCATTTCAGTATCGTTAATGGATGATTTTTCTCCTGATTACTTGGGCGTGTTAACATAAGATATCATATAGGATAGAAGGATGAGGAATTCACACAGGGGTGAGATTCGATTGGGCCTGAAGGTAACACATCCAAGTAAAGCACAATGAATCAAGAAATAGAAAGTGAGGGATAAATTCCCTCACCTGCCTCATGACTAATGAGGCTTTTGGAGGCCCAAAAGCCTCTTAGTGGGGAGGAATGATATAGGAGGATCTAAAAGGGAAAAAATTCAAAGTCCTCAAATCTCAACAAAAACAAAACCAAGTCGAAGTGATCGTCGCAAGATTTCCAACTATTGGACAACTAAGAGGAGGTGGTGAATTAGTTCTTACTGTGCTTAAACAATTATGCCCATTTTAAAATATTTACAGAACACTCAATAACAATCACAATAATGCAGGGAAGTAAGAAATAGAATATTCAACATCAATCACACAAATGAAATATACAGAGACACATATTTCCTGAGGAAACCCATAAAGGGAAAAACCTCTTCTTCTTGATATGATAAGTATCTTTGTTTTATGTACATTATCATTCTTATGATCTCCAACTCCTCTTGAGGCTACAACCTCTGTTTTACAGTAGTAACTTGCTAAGAGCACCAAGTCTCTGGTTTCTCTAGCACCAACTTCCTGAGTGTTCAAGCACCAATTGGATGGAAGCACCAACTTCCAGTCACACAGGCACCGACCTGTATAACAGAGAACAATAGTTCTCCCTTGCACAACCCTACCACCCTAGTTGTTTTTTGTTGCAACCAGATAGAAGCTACAACTCCCTATGTTCAAGCACCCACTTGAAACTCTGAGGACAATAGTCCTCCCTAGCACCTCCCTACCACCCTGATTATAAAAAAAATCATTACTGAAACTTATCACAATGATACCGTGTTTTTAAAAGGCTTACCAGTCTCATCATTGTTCTTCTACACTTCTCTTTTCTGCCCGCGTGCCTCGGCGTTCTCTTCCTCTCTCAGATATACATTTTTGTTCTATGTCTTTCTTCTGTGATTTATGCTCTGTGTATTATTTCTCTTCTATGTGCTACGCCTCTTATTTGTGTTTCAGCTACTACACACAACATGCTTCTACCTACATGAATAAATATCAATAGAAACAACCATCTCTTCTATGTTCTGCGTATATTTATCATGCCAATTTCTCTACCAGATCATACACTTAACTCTTCATTCTCTCTAGCGATCATGTTGAGTCTATTCTTCATCAGTGGTTGTTATCCTGAGATTATTTGGCTTCTTTGGCAGTTACAATCTTCAACACTTTTCCATCTGTCAATTGTCTCTATGATGAGTTTTCATCCTACTGGTAGTTACCTCAAGACTCTTCATCTCCTCTGGTGATCACCCTGAAGCTCTTCGAATTCTTTGGTGGTTATGCTCAGTGTTTTCATCATCAGTGGGCGTTATCATGAGATTCCTTGGCTTCTCTGGAAGTTGAAACTCTTTGTCTTCTCTATCAGTTACATACAGTCATCTTTGGCATCTTTGGCTTCTAAGTCCCTTCCTTCACGTGACCATTGGCGGTAACCCAATCGCCTATTCAAAAG
>JZKD02S2174579.1:0-18166 GCA_000966675.3 Picea glauca
ATATACTTTGAGATAACATGTCTGGAGATAAAATATTTCGCCCTTAGCAAGGAAACTAGGTCCCAAATAACCTTCCCACAATATGTAGCCTTGAGAAATCCCTGTTGGAGTGAAGAAGATGTTTTAAATGAGATCATTGTAGCAGAGGAAAAGAGAGAAGCAACAACTAGATGGTTGGAAGAACAAAGGAATCCCACACCCATTAGGAGCACACAACTTTGCTATAGTTGCAAGGTGCCTTGGGAACCAAATCATAGGTGTATGGGTAAGGGTCAGAAGCATATTATTGAGGTATTCCATGATAGTGATGATGCAGCATGTGAGGATGGATCGATAGATGCTTATCTGGAGCAGTATGATGATGATAGTGACTCTTTCACATATGATAGTGATCGTGACTCTTGCATAGAGGCTAGTGATTCTTGCACGCTTGAGGATGATGGTGACTCTTGTGTAGTGGATAGACAGTCGGAGTATCAAGATGAAAACACCTGCATTTAAACAGACATATCACATGGTGTTGATGAACCTACACCTCAACAAAGTGGAGACATTAGTGGGGGTTTTCACTTGTTAGCACCTAGATATGATGAGATTCCTAGGAGGGTCATGACACATATGTCATCTTTTCAGACACCCATGATAGCCACATCACATGAGGATATCAGTGGCATTTCATATATGATGGAGGATCCATGTGTGAGGGATGCACACCATGGACATGTAGATCCAAATATCCAGGAGGAGGTACATGACGTACAGATAGTTGACCTTACACATACAGATCAACATGAGGAGATTAAGTCACAGATTTGGGAGACTCCATTAGTTTAGAAGATTGGGGAGACTGACAGGTTTATGGAGCACTTACTTCCAGGATCGTCCTACAGTGATGAGGGTGCACTCTTTATTAGTCAGGATGACCATAGCACATGTCTGGATACATCTATATGGGATCCAGGTGCAGATGATAGTAGTAGGGTGAGTGCACAGGAAGATATGACTGCTCATATAGGATACAGTGTGATTCAGAGGGAGATAACATCTAGTGATGGGGTAAAGTGGCATACAGGAAGACCCAGTAGCACAGTAGACAGTGGGTAGTTCAAAACGTTATTTTATGTAGAGAGTATTTTTGGGGATTCCAAAGTTGACACTGGCAGGAATGACACTAGCATTGAGGGATGTGAGGTGGCACCTCAGCATGAATGTGATCAGTTTTCACACCACTTAGCAGGGAAATTGAGAGTCAGTGAGGATATGATCATGGAAACCACCAGGCGCAGTGACGACATGCATACATGGGTGATATATTACTGATGGAGAGCATCAATGGCACATGGTAGTTCAGATGGGGAATTTTCCATGGATGATTTTCATACTCTCAAGGAGAGAGTATCTATGATTATGAACGACTACCAAAAGTTGTTGACTGACAGGGACTACCTATTGAGGATTGGTGATACGTATCATGAGGCTCTGAGGGAGAAGGATTTGGAGGTGGACAGACTTACTCAGGAGTTGGAGATAACTTAAGGATTCTAGAGAGGCACACATACAACCCTTCAAGAATCAGAGTCCAGATCAGAGGATCTTTTTGAGGAGATTCGTCAGAGGTCCACTTCATCTCTCTTAGTGGGCACTCAGATATATCATTCAATCATGTTGCTAGGGGATGCTGGTGATCTAGCAGAGGAGCACTAGTTGATGGAGGACACTTCCATTTGTGTTTCGAGAGTGATTGACCTCCATGTAGAGGTTGATCCATCAGTATGCCTAGGATCTATGATACAACATGAGTCTACAATAGATGACACGAGTATGTTGGAGCATACAGTGATGAGTGATAGCTCACAGAGACATATCGAGATGTATGCTGGGATTCAGAGGGGTATAGTGCCTTACAGTGAGGAGACACACCTAGGGGAGCATGCAGATGTCACCCCTTTGCAACAACACCTAGTTATGAGAGATCACTTTCACCATATCAGTAGTTGCATGGGAGATGAGAGATGGAGGATGGTTGAGCAACAATTGGAGGAGTTACTTCTGGTTGTACTAGATGGTTGGGATTCGTTGATAACCACAGGAGATAATTTATCATGGATATCGATGGACAAGCTTCTGGGAGAATCCTTGGGATTGACCAAAGCATGTGACACCTTCCAGTCCTACAGTCAGCTACAGATGTTTATGTTAGCCTGTACTGACACTTTTATCATAGACAACAACATGAGGAGGGATAGGCCATAGCTAAGGACATAGGGAGTGGCTACGCCGAGACCACCTGACATGAGTATCTTTACGACATCTAGCTGGATAGAGGTGGATCGTCATAGGAAGATAGTTGAGACTTGGTGTGTGATGGTGAGCATCATAGGCGAGGTGATAGAAGATGAGCACAAAGGGCTTCTGACAATGATTAGTCTCACACAGGAGTAGTTAGAGGATATTGGAAGTGATAAACTTCCAAGTTTACCATGGGATCTAGGTGTTCATTTGGCTAGCAGGATGTTTTACTACAGGGTGACCCAGGTTGTGTCAGAGAGACACATACTCCACCAGGGGTTGGTTTGGAGTGGGCCTTCAGGGAGTTGTCCAAGGGAGTGAGCCAACTTTTCACTCTTGATCATCATGATCAGACATGGACATGGTTGGACAGGTACGACTTCCACATAGATGTCTTTACAGATGCAATTTATAGACAACAGGTCCAATGGACACATGTGTTTCATATTGAGGATCCATGAGAGGAGGATCCAATATGTATGCAGGGAGCAGACAATCATGGCCAACATAGTGCAGTGTCAACATGGTGATCTTCGACAGAGGCTAGCATTAGACCCAGGGATTGTAGGATTGAGCATTTCATTGGTTGATAGGGGCAAGTAGACCTTTGTAGGGGAAATTTGTTCTGACTTTCAATTGAGCTTCAGTGTTGAGAAGAGCGCATCACTTGAGGGTGTCTCACGGAGGTCTGGAATTACCTCATTCCAGCATCGACATGGGTAGTTGATGGAGGCTGTGATGATATTGGCAGTTTCTTGGAGGATGGACTTAGTAAGGGATGAGGCCATGAGTCATGAGTAGGAGTTTCACGATGTTGATACATTTCAGGAATATGCTTCCTAGGGAATTGCAGTTCATGTCTTGATATGGGACCCTGGGGGTAGAGTACATGTTTGTTCATCTTTGGATGGGGTCTACTCTGTATCCCACAGGTGGACATGGGATCCTGGTATTATACTTGAGGGGATTTGGTTATTGCCTGAGGACAAGCAATTTTCTAGCAGGGAGGACTGTAATGTCCCCACTTTGGGACATCATTACATTACATAGGTTTATGATGACCAGAGTAGCCAAATGGATTTTATAGTGAGTACAGGGATTATTGAGAAGCATTTTGGGGTCTGTCTTGCATCACTCATCCCATTTAATCATTATGGTCCATTCCACACAGGTTAGCTTTGGTTTCATTGGATTCCGACGATTTCCATGATTTTGAGTATTTTGAGCTATAAGTTAATTAAATTCACTAAAGAGGTCGTTTTGGCACATTACTTGGAGGAACCTCTCAGTGTAATAGCTCATTGGAATCTGGAGGAGCAACACTACAGGATGGGATGGTGAGAAGTTCCTTTTAGTGGCCAGTGAAGCCACAAGGAAAGATAAGATGCTTTTCAGAGGTAAAAAGGTTAATTAATTAATTAAAGTGATTTAATTAATTAATTAAATATTAATAAAATGAAAGTCACTTTGGAGGGACAAGGTGAGAAAGAAGTATAAAGGAATGGCAAGGCCCTCTATTGATTCATTCATGTATGATTATCATTTTGATATCTGACTTCTAGCTAGAGAGCACATACCTTCAGGGTTTTGAGGGTTTTGACTTAACAAACCCTAGAGGATGATTTAGTGGGGAAAGAAAGATTCCACCTAGCTTGTCACAAGCTTGGTCTCGGGGATGTAATACTCTCCCACACCATTCTAGTTTAAATCTACTCAGTGTAAGAGGGTTCTACACTAGCCACAGGTACAGGAAGTGAAGGAGGGCACACCATTGGGGGTTTCAAACAAGGGGGGGCGCACCATCCATTGAGGGAAGTTCGTTCCAGGTGATTGGCAGGGATTCTCAAGATTCTAGCACCTAGGTTTTCATTGCATGGTTGTGTCCATTAGATCTAGTGCATTCCAATGGAGTTTTATGTGTCATTTGATTTATTGGATGCATGGGACCAATTGGAGGAGAGGAGCACACTTCAGAAAGTGATTTCAGGCATTTGGTAGATCAAATATTCATCATTTTGCTTGGGACTTCACAAGGGAGGTAAAAAAATTCCTAATCTATCATTCTATTGGTTTTGTGGAGCAATTGGAGGCCTCTAGGAGACATGTCAAAATATCTAGGGTTTCAGGCATCCAGGGGGGCACACCATTCCTTGGAGGAGAGTCAGATCAATGAGTTTGAGAGGGATCTTGGAGATTTGAGCACCTGGGTTGTTCTTGCCTTTACCCGATCTACTATCTGGCATATTTACCAGAGTGATTAGACATATTTGGTAGCAGGGCCAAATTGTTGAGGCTATTCAGTGATCCAACAGGGCATGGCATCTCCCAGCTTGGGGGTTGATACTTCATATTGCCCAGATCTTTCTTGTATTGGTATTCATGGTGTATTTAGACTTTGGAGGCTTATAGTATATTCTTGGAGCGTTTTGTAGCAGCTCCTATTGTGTTATTGGATCCATTTGTTGAGCATTCTAGATCGACATCTTGATTGTAATAGGTTCTTCTATTTATGAATAAAATCAGATCTGAAGTGTTTTGGCTTGTCTATCATATTATTGATCTTGCATATGGTTGATGTATGTTCCATTACGATATCTTCTTGTTTATTGCTGCAACACATATATAAATTCATCATCATAAACCCTAAGGCCGAAATCAAGACGTCAACCTGCAAGTAAACACATACAAACAAGTAAATCAACAAAGTGTTTGACGAAATGCCACAACCAGTAAAAGTTTAAAAAGACACCCAAAACCATGATTTTCTTGGCATGTTGGCTTGGGAACATTATAGTGGTATCAGATCTTAAACTCCTGCCAGCCTGAGGGTCTTCCATAAGGAGAGATGGATGTGTTGGATTTTACAGGAAGTATTGTTGATTGTGAGAGGGAATATCAAACCCTCAATGGGAATCTCAGAGATCTAATAACATTCCATCATTTTGTATCCTATAAAAGTCCTAGTTGGATAAAAGATAAGGTTACACATTGGATTGGCGTAGTAGATGAAAAGAGAGCTAGAGAAGCTAGATGGGAAAGGGATGAGATATACTTTGAGATAACATGCTTGGAGATAAAATATTCTGCCCTTAGCAAGGAAACTATGGCCCAAATAACCTTCCCACAGTATGTAGCCTTAAGAAATCCAAGTTGGAGTGAAGAATATGTTTTAAACGGGATCATCGTAGTAGAGGAAACGAGAGCAGCAACAACTAGATGGTTGGAAGAACAGAGGAACCCCACACCCATTAGGAGCACACAACTTTGCTACAGTTGCAAGGTGCCTTTGGAACCAGATCATAGGTGTAGTGGTAAGGGTCAGAAGCATATTATTGAGGTACGCCATGACAGTGATGATGAGGCATGTGAGGATGGATCGATAGATGCTTATCTAGAGCAGTCTGATGATGATAGCGACTCTTGCACATAGGCTAGTGATAGTTACGCTTGCACAGAGGCTAGTGATTCTTGCACGCTTGAGGATGATGGTGGCTCTTGTGTAGTGGATAGACAGTCAAAGGATTAGGATGAAATTACCTTCATTTCAGCAGACATATCACATGGTGTTGATGGTCCTACATCTCAACATAGTGGATACATTGGTGGAGTTTTTCACATGTTAGCACCTAGATCTAATGAGCTTCCTAGGAGGGTCGTGACTCATATGTCATATTTTTCAGACACCCATGATAGCCATCTCACATGAGGATATCAGTGGAATTTCAAATATTATGGAGGAGCCATGTGTGAGGGATGCACACCATGGACATGTAGATCCATAGATTCAAGAGGAGGTATAGGACGTACAGATAGTTGACCTTACACATATAGATCAACATGAGGAGATTGAGTCACATATTTGGGAGACTCCATTAGTTGAGTAGATTGGTGAGATTGATAGGTTGATGGAGCACTTACTTCCAGGATCTCCCTACAGTGATGAGGATGCACTCTTTATTGGCCAGGACGACCATATCACGTGTTTGGATACATCTATATGGGATCCAGACGCAAATGATAGTAGAAGGGTGAGTGTATAGAAAGATACGACTGCTCATATAGGATACAATGTGATTCAGAGGGAGATAACATCTAGTGATGGAGTGCAGTGGCATAAAGGAGGACCCAACAACACAGTAGATAGTGGGTAGTTCAACACATTATTTTATGCAGAGAGTATTTTTGGGGATTCTAGAGTTGACACTAGCAGGACTGACAGTAGCAGTGAGGGATGTGAGGTGGAACCTGAGCATGACTATGATCAGGAGTCACACAACTTAGTAGGGAAGTTGAGATTCAGTGAGGATATGATCATGGCAGCCACCAGGAATAGGGACGACATTTATACATGGGTGACAGATTATTGTTGGAGAGGATCAATGACACATGGCTGTTCATATGGGGAATTTTCCATGGATGATTTTCATACTCTCAGGGAGAGAGTTTCTATGATGAGGACCGACTACCAGCAGTTGCTGAATGTATGGGACTACCTATTGAGGATTGGTGACACGTATCATGAGGCTCTAAGGGAGAAGGAGTTGGAGGTGGACAAACTTACTCAGGAGTTGGAGATCACTCGAGGATTCTTGAGAGGCACATAGACAACCCTTCAAGAATTAGAGTGCAGATCAGAGGAGCTTCTTGAGGAGATTCGTCAGAGGTCCACTTCATCTGTCTTAGTGGGAAATCATATATATCATTTAGTCACATTTCTAGGGGATGTTTGTGATCTAGCAGAGGAGCACCAATTGATGGAGGACACTTCCATTTGTGTTCCGGGAGTGGTTGACCTCCATGTAGAGGTTGATCCATCAATATGCCCAGGATCTATCATACAACATGAGTCTATGGTAGATGACATGAGTATGCCGGATCATATAGTGATGATTAATAGCTCACAGAGACATGTCGATATGTTTGGTGGGAATATAGGGGTATAGTGCCTTGCAGGGAGGAGACACACCTAGGGGAGCATGCAGATGTCACCCCTTTCTAGCAACACCTAGTTATGAGAGATCACCTTCACCATATCAGTAGTTGCATGGGAGATGAGAGATGGAGGTTGGTTGAGCATCAGTTGGAGGATTTACTTCCAGTTGTACTAGATGGTTAGGATTTGATGATAACCACAAGAGAGTATTTACCATGGATACCGATGGACGAGCTTCTGGTCGAATCCTTGGGATTGACCAAAGCATGTGACACCTTCCAGTCCTATAGTCAGCTGTAGATGTTTCTGTTAGCTTGTCCTGACACTTTTATCATAGACAACAACATGAGGAGGGGTAGGCCATGACTGAGGAAATGGAGAGTGGCTAGGCCGAGACCACCTGACATGAGTATCTTTACGACATCCAACCGGATAGAGGTGGATTGCCATAGGCAGATAGTTGAGACTTGGTGCGTGAAGGTGATCATCATAGGCCAGGTGATAGTAGATGAGCACATAGGGCTTATGACAGTCATCAGTCTCACATAGGAGAAGTTAGAGGATATTGGAAGTGATAAACTTCCAAGTTTACCATGGGATCTGGGTGTTCATTTGGCTAGTAGGATGTTTTAATACAGGGTGACCTAGGTTGTGTCAGAGAGCTACATACTCCACCAAGGGTTGGTTTGGAGTGGGCCTACATGGAGTTTTCTGATGGAGCGAGGCAACTTTTCATTGTTGATCATCATGATCAGACATGGAGATGGTTGGACGGGTATGACTTACACAAAGATGTCTTTATAGATGCAGTTTTTGGACAACAGGTCTAATGGCCACATGTGTTTCAGCATGAGGATCCAAGAGAGGAGGATCTAGTATGTATGCAGGGAGCAGATAGTCATGGCCAACATAGTGCAATGTAAACATGACAATCTTCGATAGAGGATAGAATTGGACCTAGGGATTGCAGTATTTAGAATTTCACTGGATGATAGGGGCAAGTGGACCTTTGCAGGGGAAAGTTTTTCTGACTTTCCATTGAGGTTCAGTGTTGAGGAGAGCACATCACTTGAGGGTGTCTCATGGAGGTTTGGAAGTACCTCATTCCTTCATCAACATGGGTAGTTGATGGAGGATGTGTTGATCTTGGCAGTATCTTGGAGGATGGACTCAGCCAGGGATGAGGCCATGAGTCATGATCAAGATTTTCATGGTGTTGATACATTTCAGGATTATGCTTCCCAGAGAATTGCAGTTCATGTCTTGATATGGGACCTAGGGGGCAGAGTATGTGTTAGTTCATCTTTGGATGGGTTCTACTTTGTATCCCAGAGGTGGAAATGGGATCCTGGTATTATACTTGAGGGGATTTGGTTATTACTTGAGGACAAGCAATTTTCTAGCAAGGAGGACTATAATGTCCCCACTTTGGGACATTATTACATTACAGAGGTTTATGATGACCAGAGTAGCCAAATGGATGTTGTAGCGAGTACAAGGATTATTTAGAGGCATTTTTGTCTTGCATCGCTCATCCCATTTCATCATTATGGTCCATTCCACACAGGTTGGCTTTGGTTTCGTTGCATTCCGATGATTTCCATGATTTTGAGTATTTTGAGCTATAAGTTAATTAAATTCACTAAAGAGGTCATTTTGACACATTACTTGGAGGAACCTCTCAGTGTAATAACTCATTGGAATTGGGAGGAACAACACTACAGGATGGGATGGTGAGAAGTGAATTGTCCAGAGAAGCCACAAGGAGAGATAAGGCGCTTTTCAGAGGTAAAAAGGTTAATTAATTAATTAAAGTGATTTAATTATTTAATTAAATATTAATAAAATGAAAGTCACTTTGGAGGGACAAGGTGAGTAGGAAGTATAAAGGAAAGGGAAGGGCCTCTATTGATTCATTCATGTATGATTATCATTTTGATATCTAGCTTCTAGCTAGAGAGTCTATACCTTGGGGGTTTTGAGGGTTTTGACTTAACAAACCCTAGAGATCGATTCAATGGTGAAAGATTCCACCTAGCTTGTCACAAGCTTGGTCTCGAGGATGCAATACTCTCCCACACCATTTTATTTCAGATCTACTCAGTGCAAGAGGGTTCTACACCAGTCACGGGCATAGGAAGAGAAGGAGGGCGCACCATTGGGGGTTTTTAGCAAGGGGGCACACCATCCATTGAGGGAAGTTCGTTCCAGGTGATTGGAGATGCTTCTCAAGATTCTAGCACCTAGGTTTTCATTGCAGGGTCGTGGTCATTAGATCTAGTGCATTCCAGTGGAGTTTTATGTGTCATTTGATTTATTGGATGCATGGGACGAATTGGAGGAGAGGAGTAGACTTCAGAAAGTGATTTCAGCCATTTGGTAGATCAGATCTTCATCATTTCACTTGGGACTTCACCAGGGAGGTAACCAAGCCCTGATCTATCATTCTAGTGGTTTTGTGGAGCATTTGGAGGCCTCTAGGAGACATGTCAAATTATCTATGGTTTCAGGCATCTAGGGGGGTGCACCATTCCTTGGAGGAGAGTCAGAACCATGAGTTTGAGAGGGATCTTGGAGATTTGAGCACCTGGGTTGTTCTTGCCTTTACCTGATCTACTGTTTGGCATATTTAATGGAGTGATTAGACATCTTTGGAAACATGGCCGAATTGTTGAGGCTATTTAGTGATCCAACAGGGTGTGGCATCTTCCAGCTTGGGGGTTGATACTTCATACGACCCAGATCTTTCTTGTATTGGTATTCATGGTGTATTAAACCTTTGTAGGCTTATAGTATATTCTTGGAGAATTTTTTAGAAGCTCCTATTGTGTTATTAGATCCATCTGTTGAGCATTCTAGATCAACATCTTCATTGTATCAGGTTCTTCTATTTTAGAATAAAATCAGATCTGAGGTGTTTTGGCTTGTCTATGATATTGTTGATCTTGCATATGGTTGAGGTATGTTCCATTACGATATCTTCTTGTTTATTTCTACAACACATATATAAATTCATCATCATAAAACCTAAGGCCGAAATCAAGAGGTCAACCTACAAGTAAACACATACAAACAAGTAAATCAACAAAGTGTTTGACGAAAATGCCACAACCAGTAAAAGTTTAAAAAGACACCCAAAACCATGATTTTCCTAGCATGTTGGCTTGGGAACATTACATAATATATCCCCAAAAGTATATCTGACACTAAGAAGGTATCGGTGGGATATCCCTTCAACTGACCTCACGCGACCTTGTGCTTAACTCCGGTGTAAGCGGAGCCTCCTGATATTATAGATTATACAATGGATTTCTCCACTCCCTTAGTCAAACACATATGTTGATTTAATAGCCTTGGAAAAGTTTACTCACAAAATCCTATTCCAAGGAACTAAATCCTAAGCTATTTTGTGCACCCTAGAAAATAAAATCGTTACTAATCAATTTTATATTATAGAGTTAATTTTAATGGCCTTGTTTACTCAAAAAGGCGTGGTCGTGAAACTAGTGATGTTATGACCCAACAAGTAAACTAAATGAATATGAAAACAATTCAAAGTCCTAACTTCAATTTCCAATGAATGATATGCTTCCTAAAAATGCAATTCTAAATAAACATGCAATGTTTCTTTACATGTACTAAGATAAATGACAACGACTCAAAATATCAAAATGCCAATCAATGTAAAATGCCTATTTTTTTGTATTTTCAATATAAGAAAAATGAAAATGCAAGGACTGAACAACAACTTGATAAAAAGATTCTACTGTGTATAGACAGAGACAACCCAAGTAGGATATCGAGGAGCAAAAACACCCAACCCAATGTATAAGGAAAATCAAAATGAAAAGATGAAGAGAAAGGCACGACCCAAAAATTCAACCAAAGATAGGTTTCATGTCATTCCACAGACACTTAACAGTCACTACAGAGACCCAAGAAGACTAAAAATTCATCAAAACCTACCCAACAATCAAGAAACACAGGTTAATGTAAGCGATTGTTCAAGGGAAAAGCGTGTATGTATGCAGCTTGTAGAAGGACAACACCCGTATGTACATGAATGTCAAGCAAAAACTCGTGTATATGTGTCAAAAACACAACTAGGCTAAGGAGAAGGCTGAAAGACTCAGACCCAGAGTGAACAGAGGCTGCCAAGAAATCATACGACAAGAAACACAATATGAACAAGAGCAATCTAAGGAGAAAAACACTCCAAACCTGAATAAAGAAGATTCAATCCCCAATATGGTTGCCAATTCTTTTATGAGGAAAATCTCTCTATGGATAGGGNTTGAGGCTATTTAGTGATCCAACAGGGTGTGGCATCTTCCAGCTTGGGGGTTGATACTTCATACGACCCAGATCTTTCTTGTATTGGTATTCATGGTGTATTAAACCTTTGTAGGATTATAGTATATTCTTGGAGAATTTTTTAGAAGCTCCTATTGTGTTATTAGATCCATCTGTTGAGCATTCCAGATCGACATCTTCATTGTATTAGGTTCTTCTATTTTAGAATAAAATCAGATCTGAGGTGTTTTGGCTTGTCTATCATATTATTGATCTTGCATATGGTTGAGGTATGTTCCATTACGATATCTTCTTGTTTATTTCTACAACACATATATAAATTCATCATCATAAAACCTAAGGCCGAAATCAAGAGGTCAACCTGCAAGTAAACACATACAAACAAGTAAATCAACAAAGTGTTTGACGAAAATGCCACAACCAGTAAAAGTTTAAAAAGACACCCAAAACCATGATTTTTCTAGCATGTTGGCTTGGGAACATTACATAATATATCCCGAAAAGTATATCTGGCACTAAGAAGGTATCGGTGGGATATCCCTTCAACTGACCTCACGCGACCTTGTGCTTAACTCTGGTGTAAGCGGAGCCTCCTGATATTATAGATTATACAATGGATTTCTCCACTCCCTTAGTCAAACACATATGCTGATTTAATAGCCTTGGAAAAGTTTACTCACAAAATCCTATTCCAAGGAACTAAATCCTAAGCTATTTTGTGCACCCTAAAAAATAAAATCATTACTAATCAATTTTATATTATAGAGTTAATTTTAATGGCCTTGTTTACTCAAAAAGGTGTGGTCGTGAAACTAGTGATGTTATGACCCAACAAGTAAACTAAATGAATATGAAAACAATTCAAAGTCCTAACTTCAATTTCCAATGAATGATATGCTTCCTAAAAATGCAATTCTAAATAAACATGCAATGTTTCTTTACATGTACTAAGATAAATGACAACGACTCAAAATATCAAAATGCCAATCAATGTAAAATGCCTATTTTTTTGTATTTTCAATATAAGAAAAATGAAAATGCAAGGACTGAACAACAACTTGATAAAAAGATTCTACTGTGTATAGACAGAGACAACCCAAGTAGGATATCGAGGAGCAAAAACACCCAACCCAATGTATAAGGAAAATCAAAATGAAAAGATGAAGAGAAAGGCACGACCCAAAAATTCAACCAAAGATAGGTTTCATGTCATTCCACAGACACTTAACAGTCACTACAGAGACCCAAGAAGACTAAAAATTCATCAAAACCTACCCAACAATCAAGAAACACAGGTTAATGTAAGCGATTGTTCAAGGGAAAAGCGTGTATGTATGCAGCTTGTAGAAGGACAACACCCGTATGTACATGAATGTCAAGCAAAAACTCGTGTATATGTGTCAAAAACACAACTAGGCTAAGGAGAAGGCTGAAAGACTCAGACCCAGAGTGAACAGAGGCTGCCAAGAAATCATACGACAAGAAACACAATATGAACAAGAGCAATCTAAGGAGAAAAACACTCCAAACCTGAATAAAGAAGATTCAATCCCCAATATGGTTGCCAATTCTTTTATGAGGAAAATCTCTCTATGGATAGGGGTAAACCACAATAGACGGAAATGATTGCAGAAATCAACTCTATTCTCAAGTATGCTATATAAACAAATATGCTAGCAAGACAAGATAAAAGGCCTACCTCGTCYAGAYGTTTGATGAATTCCACCRTTGAGCACTTGACCCAAAGCAATACACCTGCAACTAGTCCTCAACAACCAAGAAACACAAGCATATGGTGATAATATATGATGTTAGCACATTCAATAGCATAATCCATTAACATTCATAACAAATACGCCCATGGAATAATAATTCAAATATTTGCAAGATATCAATTGGACAAGAAAAGAGTATTTCTATTAAGATATAATCAGCATAAGTGAATAAGTTACAGACTTCTGTGTCGGCACGGTTCAGAACCAAGAAACTAAGTTCCTTCCAGCTGGGCCTCCACCACTTCAATCCTCCACCAAATGAAAGCTCATGTAAGAGAGACAATGGAGTTCTCACTCAATAAGGGAAGAGGTTGGGGGATGAACAATGTGTTCAAACTTAAAGGATAAAGGGATGCAGACTCAATGTGAAGTGAATAATTCCTCCACAATAACTTTGCTCTAAAATTTGAATTCTTTCTCCTCTTTTCCATAGCTCAGAATTGGCCCATTTATAGCCTTCAAGTGGAACTGAAGGCCTGAGTTGGAACTTTTTTAGTATATGGAAGGCCAAGGATCATTGATCTCGTGACATGACATGGAAACCCGACACTATTTTTCAATTTTGGTAACATTTCCTGATGTACGCGATTTGTAGTGGTGCAACCTGTGTATACGCATGTTGTATAGTAGGCAAGGTGCTTATATGTGGAAAAATTGTATTTTTAGCTCTGGAATTTGCAAAAAAGGGATGACAAGTCTACGTAGGGGAATGGAAAAAGGCCTTCTATGCAAGATTGCATGGGGTGAGGTAAATCTTGCTCTAACACCAAACATCTAAGTTAGTAGCAGTCACATATTGTTGTTCTAGCAGCAATAACTGAAAATGACCCTCAATATCATAAATGGGATCTCCACCAGGACAAATCACATCCCATTTATGTCTCCCAACATGTATAAACTCATCAATATTCTCAATCACATCATCACTTTTATTATAACATGAAGGCTCTATTGCATCCAAGGGTTCCTCTAGCACTTCTTCACTTTCCAAATAATAGAATAAAGCAACATCGAAATCTTGGAAAAGAGTATAAATTACCATGTTCCTTTCTTCATGTGCAGGAGGAATAAAATCTTGGATGACTTCATTAAATGGAGGAACAAATACCAGTGCTTCATCTTCATGAGGAGCCTCTTCGTGGATTAGGTATTCAACAAGGCATGTTTCATCAAAGTGTTCTTCTTCAGGATATTCACCAGGAAACTCAAGGTTTGTGTATTTGGTGATCTTCCTCATGACTCACCTCTTCGAGTTCTCATTCTTCAATCAAATCCTCATTGTATTTAATGGAATCATGAGGTAATTCTTTCTCCTCTTCGAGGGATTGGTCACTCTCTTCATAAATATTCTCTTCATCTTCTTGTTCATCAATGGGTTCTTCATCTTCCCTAATAGGGTCAGAAGATAAACCTTCCCTTTGGAGGGCCACTGTGAGATCATGGATAGTTTCTTCATAACCTTGTGTTCTCAGGGCCCACCTTTTGAGGAATTCTTCAATGAAGATTGTAAGAGAAGATATACTCTTTGGATTAAGAGTATGCTTGACCCAATCCTTTTGTCTTGTTTCTAGAGATAGAAAAACCAATCTTATTAGCACGTCTTGATGTGTCACATCTATCTCCAAAGCATACTTCAAGAAATTCACAACATGAGTAATAGCCAAGGACATGTCTCCATCAAATTTTGGGCAATTGTTCCCACAACCCCAAGAAAATTGATTTGGCTATCTTGGAATATATTCAATATCTAGGAAGGGGAAACATTCCTTGAAGTGACCATCATGCCATAATCCCATTACTTGAAAATACTTAATATCACAAAGTTAAGAGAAATATGACACCTCAAAATATATCAACGGAATCGCCAGATGATCCCCCTTGGATCATCAAAGGAAGGTGAGAGAACCACCCTTAGTGGAGTTGTCAGCTAAACTTGCAAGATGAGGGATTTGGGAGAAATTTTACCAAATATATGTTGTTGAGGAGAATGACTCAATCCTCCCTGACAATGCCCCCAAAATGTTATCGCATGATTTGTACTCATGAAAATCCCACCACAAGTAACCCAAATATTTCATAACTATGGAAGATCCTACCACTATCACCTTGGAAAGAATTTCCCTTGTTTTAGTGATGGAAGAGGTCCACCACAAGGGAGGCTTCCCTGGTGATCTCAAGGGATCAAAGTAGCAAGTATAGTAGCCAAGCTTACTACCCCCTCTCTTGATCATCGAATAAAAGTTCTAGGTAAAGGAAAGATAAGAGGTATAAGTTTGTTTGAGTACCTTCCCAGAACAAGAACACTTTATAGCATGTATATGATTATTTCCAAGTTAAAACAAGCAATAAATGCCTCTTGAAGACATTAGACATGAAAAGTTGCTATGATGTTATGAATTTGCAGCAATGAATAGTAGTACAACAACAATAAATAAATTATAACAAAAAAATATATATTGATCAGAAATGCAACAATTGATAAGGAAAACTTAACACAAATCCACCAGAATAATATCCAATTTTTATATGCAATTTTTGAATGAATCAGACCACCAATAGATGAGTGTATGCATCAATTCAAAGAGTTATCAGGTGGTTGTATAAAACTTTTGCAACAACAAGAAGTTTACTAGCCAATTAATGTTAGTGTTAGTAAAGTTAGTAGAGAGCTTAAGAGAGTTGAAAGAGAGTGTTTGTTGATCAATTTCACCACAAGAGAGCTATGTAACCAGTGTCTTAGGGCTATAGAGTCTTTGTAACAAAAAAATAAATAATACTTGAAGATCAAACTATTAGAAACCAAGATTTAGGGTTTAAACTCTAGGGTGCTATCACGTTAGGGAATTAGGGTTCAAAACTTAAAGAGAAGGATTGCTAGAGTGCAAGCACATTTGGGCTCTAGCATTATTTTCTCCCTTCTTAATGCTTCAACTAGGTCAAAATCAAGTGTCTAGGGCTAAATTCCTAAAGTGATACCACTTTAGGGATGTGGGATACTAACCCTAGCAAGAAAGTTTCACCAATTTTGAACAAGAATAACCTTGTGAGAGGAGGAAACACTTATGCTCCTCTCTTAGGGTTTTACCAAGAATGATGTGTAGCTTAAAGTAGCAAGATTCACCATGAAACATAACAACATAAAGATAAATTGCATAAAGTTCACTTACTTTAGCCAAGATACCATGATACAAAACCCTAATTGCATAAATTCCTCTTCAAAAATCAGAAAACCATTCACAACTTGATCCTCCAAGCATATCGCATAAGTAGAAGAGCTAGATAGTCCGAAAGAGGGAGAAAAATTTAGACTTGTTCTCTCACAAAGGTGAGAAGTTATGATAAAAAATGAAATTAGGGTTTTCTTGTTTTATATGATGCAACCCTAAACAATTTGTCCACATAATTTTTCAATTACAAAATAGAAAGAGGGCCAACCCCTTAATTTTCCTCTACAATATGCCAAAAATGAAAATACATGGAATAAAACACTAAAAGGGTGATGTCATATGCTAGAAAGGTGATGACATGCTCAAGTGTGAGATGTCAAGGCTCAAGGAGTGAATCGTTGGGCCTCCAAAGGCCATGTGTCATGCCTCTAATGAACAAGAGTTTGAGGCAAGGTGTCTCCTCACCCAAAACCATATCCAATCATCTTTGGAACCATGAAATCCTTCAAACTTGTTGAGCCTCTAAATTGACATCCCCACTACCCTATTATACTCCTCATCTATACCTTTTTAGCTTACTTAAGCTTGGATAAATGACAAAGATCACTACCATTAGCCATTGATGAGGTCATAAGGTAAAGTATCATAAATTCATGCATTTTTGTGGTTTATTGAGCTAGAAGACTAAATGTTTCATGTACTAATGTTTTAATTTTCCATGTGTAAACTTTGACCTCTAGATGAGTCCAACCATTCTGTACTAGCTCAGCCATCCGATACTTATGCACCAGATTGCCGCTATCTGAATCCGGTACCAAGCGCACCTTCCATTCAGATCCAGTACCGAACCATCCACTGTCGTGATCTGGTACCAACGGATGTAGACTAGTACCAACCACTTGCATACTGTTCGGATCTAGTACCATTTACCGAATATCACCTGTCACGATCCGATACCAATATAGGAAGCAAAATATACCAAGTTTAGCTCCAGATCGTATCAAAGATAATTGTTGGATGTTTGTTGAATCATCAAAGCTCTAGCAAGGTTATGTTAAGCTAGTTTGTTTATTGCTTCATCCTCATACACTTCGTGTCATGAGGATGAAGCTTAAAATATGTAATCGAATATATAAATTTGACAATTGACTGATTTGCTAAAGATTTCACCTCCTTATGTTTCACGACTAAGACTGTTTAAATAATCATGGCAAGGATGGTGGAGGCAGTAGAGAGTTAGTATAATCCAGCATGTGAAGCAACGTTACATATTGTAGAACATATTATGAGTTGAATTTTAATAGAAGGATGTCATTTATTTCCAGGTCTTGATCATTTATGAATGAATGCGAGTTGAGTTGTTAGAATAGTTTAATTCTATGTTTTGAAATTTGAGTAAGAGGAATGCGTGGATTGAAAGAAAGCTTACTGTAGACTCCAGTCGCTAACCTGTTAAAGAGGCAAGGGCCCACCGTCCAACAAAGGTCAACATCCTTATAGATTAGTGTTAGTAGTTTATTTCAATAGTATATATGTTAGACTAGCTGAATCTTTGACCCTTTCAGAGGATAGTAGTATAGTTCAGTTTAGGTTTCGATTGTTTAGAGATCTTTACTTACTCTGTTTTGCATATGCTCTGTTTCTATTTTTATGAATTTGATTTTGTTTCATGGACATGAATGTTGGCA